>QVRM01005695.1:0-48879 GCA_003439945.1 Dermanyssus gallinae | reverse complement strand
TACTATGCCTGTGACAGACCGGTCATTTAACTGTTCCTGTTGCTGCCATTTTAGATCTTCATTTATCCGTCCAGCCGCTACGTGCCAACTGAGAATTCCGAACTGAGAATCCGAGATCACAAAAACGAGAGAACTTTTGGCATATATATTTCGCTGTCGTTTCTACAAATTATATATATATATATATATATATATCTATATATATATATATATATATATATATATATGCGTGTGTTTACGTCGCTCAAGATATGCTCTAGAAGAATTTTGATGCCAACACAGCGAGCATGCGTTTGAGCATTAATCATTGTCGAACGGGCGATTTGACTGGCGTGTTCACATCGCTTCCATGTATGAGACGAGAGCTTACGCGCAACGCATCTACAAAGATTCCTAGAAAATCCTTTAGAAAAGATTGGCGAGGCGGCCCTGCATCAAACTACATTTCCGCCTGTCCTCCTAAGACGCTTACCGTACGCGAAATGTCTTACTTCCCCAATACGTAGGTAGAATTGTTGCGCCTGTTAAGCCAATGTAAAATTGCGCTCTTCCGGCCTCTCTATGCACTCTGCATACCCGTGCGGAATACGCCTCTTTATGTCAGCAAACACAGTAGTTGGACTTTATGGATAGTAAAGCTTAGAGCGACGCCTCGACTTGTTTGAAGCTGAAAGCAAGTTGCGAACCTGTTTCCAGCCAAAATCCAGGCGAGAAAACGAATGGCGACGACCGACAAACTTAGAATCGATATGCCTACAAATTATGAGAAATTTGCTCGTTTAATGAACACGAACAAAATTCATCCGATGGCTGACTTCCGGCTTAGCCAAAAGCGCGATGTTTCACCAGCAAATGTTTGCAAAGATTTTGAGCAGGCATATGCATTTACATGCTCATACCTATACGTATATACTGTACATATATACGACTATAGCTCACATTAGTCATACGTGTCTACATACCTGAAGCCTGTTTAGTTATAGGTAGGCATATTGTAATCAGGCAGTGATGACAAGGATCTTTCGTATGCAAGACCTTGGAGTGGTTCGGCTGTCCGAAAAAGACCTTATCTATTCGAAGGAAGATTGTGGGGAGAAAAATTCACGTGTGTTGCGGGATTCAGATGGCTCCATCACGTCATTTGGTAGATTTGGAAATCTCCACGTGCCACTCATGCGCATTTTGTAGCATGAGCTTCGGGGTATGGGACACTAGGGAGTGCGTCGGGATAAACTTCTGGTTAGCTCTGTTCGTTTTATCTAAATATACCTGCGCGCAGCTGTGCATAAATGCGTTATAAATTCTACAAATTTTAACTGTAGCTATAATTGTGATATGTTGTCTCTGCATAATATATATTCGATATATGTCTGTAATGTCAAATATACGACTAATGCAATAATAATAATAATAATAATTAACGTGACTCTTTACGTGCATGCTGTGCGAAATTTGCTTATGTTGTGAGATAACCCACTCCATCAGGACCACTGTAAATCTGAAGCTGTGAACTAACTCTGTGTAAATGTCCTGTAGAATCTAAACTAATGCGAAAGTCTACCAGTCGCCCGTTTATCTGACTGAGCCATGCGCAGTGCAAGCTCATCAAAGTCGTAGATTAGAAAATCGTTTGAGCCTAGCTAAGAAACGGAACTTTAAGCCGCATTAATTTTGTTTCGTTTAGCACTTGTCATTCGATGATAGTAGGTCGTCGCTCTGGCACACGACCTTTTGCAGCAATCAGGTGGTAATCACGGCCGAACTCATGGCCGACAAGGTAAATGATCTGGTGAGAAGTGATTGATGAGCATCCGACTTACAGTTCGGACATGTCGCCCTGCCTCTTTCATCAGTTTAGTTTACTAACGACATATCAAGGAGAGGCGGCTGCAACTCGGAGACGAAGTAGAGGACATCTTATAGGACCGGCTCTCTGGCCGCTAAAATTCTGAGAACTGGGAATCTTTCGGCTCGTGATACATTGGGAGAGCTGTGCTCAGGCATTTGAGCCTCACCTAGCAGGTTTTAGAGCGTTAAAGTGCAAGCACACTACACAGCCAACTGGCACTTGTGCTACCCCCAAAAAGATGAAATGGGTAAGAAAGTGCTCATATTGTTACTAACTCGGAACCACTGGGCACGTAGATTACGAAAACGCTTTATCAGCACAAGTAGCGTCTAAAAACAGCAAATAAGAATCCGCCTACCGGCAAACCTTGAAAACCAGGCACACCATAAGGGGCCACCGATGTTAACAACGATGGGAGATCAGACGAGCAAGAGGAAACCAGTGGAAACCCTTGGAAGCCAACTTTGGGGCGGGTTCATTACAAACTTCTTTTAGCAAACGTACGAAGGGAACAGACAGTGCTGAGAATGACAACTGAAATGAAACTCAGCAGGAATTAATATTATTATTTATTTATTAACACCCGGGATGGGTAAGTGTGTTCATGTTACATCACAGTTTTCCACACAACAATCGATCTAGCGTTTTGCCAGTGCTGCTATGGAGCGAACCGCCGGACAAACCGCGGCGTGGTATTTATCACATTTACTCCAGCATTATTTGCATCGACATTCGTCTTGTGGTTCATGGAAGCCCTTCACGTGCATATAACGTAATTAAATCCGTGGGCTGCAAAGGCCGTTGTTAAATGCGATCTTTCACCCCGCTAGCCCTCCACTCAGTGCTTCTCATTGCTGTCTGCTATCCCATAAATTCCTATGTCTACCTCGCTAATTTTGGTTCGCCAATTTCGCACATAAGCGTCAAAGACGCACGCTTTTCTTCAGATTCCATCGTTTTTGTAGCTCCTCTGTTAGCAGTGGGCAACCTTCCAACACGTGGATCACCCCATTTCTGCATGTATTTGAAAGCGCAAAAACCCTCTTTAGAAAGAAAAACCTTACCCCATCGATTAAACGCAATTCGTCTACTTCCACCTTATCCCATATTAGTGAAACGCCGAGTGAAAAACTCAGCAGAAATTGCATCTTCTGTGCGCCTACTTGCCGCGGTCAACCTTAGCTGCGATGGATGGCTTCTGTTTGCAGAGACATAGGCAGAGATGTCATCCATGTAGAAGAACTGTTATGTTGTGGAGCTCTCTAGCTATGAAGGTGAAGAGCGTGACCGGCCGAATGGCCGTGCCTCGGCTGTTATTATAATCGATGTGCAAGAATATTAACTACTTTTGCCAGTGCCAACAACTATTTGATAGCAAAGCTTGAACTAATGACTTTCTAATACTAGTGTATGTCCGATCAAACTGATCAGAGAGAGCCTTGTCGATCGAATCGAAAAATGTATTTGTTGTCTTTTCCTTTTTCTTCAGGGTGGAAAAAAAATGCATTTACGCACTCCCGCCGATAGTATACCACCCACCCCCATCCTGCTTTGGATTTGTGAATCACTGCCTCAAGATACTAAGAAATGTTGTCCTGTCCTAGTCGACCAAAGTTAACCTACAGCCGCCACCGCCGATTTTAACGGCCGATCAGACGATCAGAGCACAGCGGCACTGACAGACACCTGTAATGGTTTTGTCTTCAAACAGTAAACAATGCTAGTCAAGCCACGAATAAATGGCCAAATGGGAAATTCAGCGATCGACACCCGCTTGGACGAGATTGCTGGTGTGGGCGGGAGCGCCGTCTTGTTGAAAGACATATTGTCTTCCATTGATCACTCTATAAATCCATGGTTTTACCACGCTTCGCAAACACGTAAATACACGTTCCCTTGTTACGGTTTCGTGTCTGTCAAAAAAGTGTGGGGGCATCACGTCTCCTTCATTCGACACAACACTTAGGACGTGCACACTGGCAGGATGTTTGGTTCTATGCACGATTGTACATCCTCAGGGTTCTTTGCGAGCCACCGGTCATTTTTCGGGTTATGTTTTTGGTCAATGGTGAAGATTTTTTCGTCGGAGAAGAATCGAAGATGTCCCGCCATCTCGTGTCTCAAAAAGGTGAGGATTTTTCGCGGCCTGACACAACATCTGTCTGACTTTAACGTGTAAGACTTGTAGCGCAGTTCTTCGTTGATAATCCGACGCATAGAACAATCACTCATATTGAATTTGATCGCTAAACGGCGCATCGATAGACTTGGATCCTTAAAAACGCAGTTTTGCACCATTTTGATCACTTTTGGCGTCTTCACTTCTCGTCGGCGGTTGTGAATCTTCCTTCCAGGTGTTGCACCACCTAGCCCTGTCTCTTCTGCATCTCTGTAGCGTCGGGCAATGTCGTAGACCGTTGCTCTTTTAAATCCAGTGATGTTGACGGTTTCGGCTGGCCGATGTCCGGCACAAAGCAATTAGATAACGGTTGTTCTTCGGTCATATTCTGGACCCAGGTTGCGGCGGCCCTCCATGATGACAATGCGTTTTTGTTCTATTGTGAGTGGGCTGTCTGCTAACGCAAACCAATCTGAATTAACGCCCTGTCTATATATCCCGAAAAAAAGCGACTGCCTGCATGAATCTATAGCATATGTGGGCATTTAATTGCCGCAGCTGCGATGGTGGCCTTCCTGATCCTCTCCTGGGCTTGTGATCGAAAGTTGCTGCCGCTTGTTGATAAGGTCAGTCCTAGGTATGAAAGTTTGTTTACAAATTTCAATTCCGTTCCCCTGAGTTGAAGCATGTCACCCCTGGCCAGACGGCCGCTCCTTCAAATTTTATGGCTACTTTTTTGTGGTCGTTCTTCAGCTTCCCTTATTGCTGCCTAATTTTTCTTTTCCCAGAGTCCTTGCTTCTCTTCTTAATACAATTTCCTAATCAACCGTTTACCAGCGAAGCTAACGGCCGCATCTGTTAGAATGAAAACGTCTACCCCCTTGTACACGTCGTCCCCGAGCGGATCTAACACCCCTCTTCCCTCGCAGTTTTACATCACTATGGGAATACCCGCTTTCAGTATTGGATTTTGCTGGATCTATTGGTTCTCGCACGCGAGGGCCTGTCGACCGAAGTCAACCTACAGCCGCCACCGCCGAATTTAACGGCCGATCAGACGATCAGAGCACAACGGCGCTGACAGACACCCCTAATGGTTTTGTCTTTAAACTGTAAACGATGCTAGTAAAGCCATGAATAAATGGCCAAATGGGAAATTCAGCGATCGACACATTTGCAAGGATTTTGTCAATGTCCATGTCGTATCGAGGCTAATAACAAACACCTCCAACAGTCAATCCTGCTGGCTTTGCTATTTTTTTAGATAAGAGGCTAGCCGAGCACACAAAAGCCTTCGTAACCGCAAATAGCAAGTCCTATAAGCTCTTATTAAAACATCGATAACGGTGGATCTAGAAAATCTGGCAGTCGGAAAAACGGATTTACTTAACTTGTTGTAAAAAAAAAAAATCCCAAAAAAAGCGACTGCTGCATGAATCTATAGCATATGTGGGCATTTAATTGCCGCAGCTGCGATGGTAGCCTTCCTGATCCTCTCCTGTCCGGCTTGTGATTGAAAGTTGCTACCGCTTGTTGATAAGTCCTAGGTATGTAAGTTTGTTTACAAATTTCAATTCCGTTCCCCTGATTTAAAGCATGTCACCCCTGGCCAGACGGCCGCTCCTTCAAATTTTATGGCTGTTTTTTTTGTGGTCGTTCTTCAGCTTCCCTTATTGCTGGCCAATTTTTCTTTTCCCAGAGTCCTTGCTTCTCATCTTAATACAATTTCCTAATCAACCGTTTACCAGCGAAGCCAACGGCCGCATCTGTTAGAATGAGAACATCTACCCCCTTGTACGCGTCGTCTCCGAGCGGATATAACACCCCTCTTCCCTCGCAGTTCCACATCACTATGGGAATACCCGCTTTCACTATTGGATTTGCTGGATCTGTTGGTTCTCGCACGCGAGGGCCTGTTCACTGTGGTCTTTAGATGTCAGGTCGACTAGGACTATCCAAGATGTGTTTGCACGACCTGCACTTCTGTGATCTTGTGTAGTTCTTGTCTTATCAGCGTGATTGGTTGTGGGTTGCAGCATAGGCGAGGTGGCTAACGGGGCACCCATCAGTCCTCCCAAAATGCTCGGGATAACTCCCTGAATGGGCCTAGCCACCGTTTGCGCTATGGTATTTTTTAACATCGGCATAATCGTTGAAATCACCTGTTGCACTACTGCACTGTTGCATATCGTCCACTCTCAGCAGCGGCACGTGCTGCTCCCTAAAATGATTTCCGATACTCTCAAGTGGGTCTCTTGTTACTGCTGGATTTTTTGGTGGGTCGGGTCCTTGAGAATGTATGTTGCCTCGTTGATCCTGATCCCATTCTTTACTGCGGAAGATGTAGATACTCGCTGGATACGGCTGGATGTAGATACTCGCTCTATATCATGGATTGCTAGTTATCTTACCCGTAGAGAGTTCTGCGTTCGCGTAAACAATAGCTTTAGTGAGTCGGGCACGTGCCCCTCAGGTGTTCCTCAGGGATCAAGCCTCGGGCCACTTTTATTTTGCACATTTTTTTAGTTCTTAGAAACGTTATTCCTGAGTCGATAACTTATAAGCTTTATGCTGATGATTTGAAACTATACGGACCTTCTAACACCGCTAGCGAAGGGCAAGTACTACAGAGTACGACAGTAACACCATCTCGTCGAAACAAATTGCCAAGACAGATCGTGTAAATAACATGTTTTCGTGGCGGATGGCGAGGGCAATGAGAACTTAAAGCGCTAACAGTGCAAATGTCGCCACACATGTAAACTGACTATTGTATGTATCTAGGTAACGGTTTCTAAAATGTAAATATTGTCCCTCCTTTGACTAAATAAAGGTGCATTTGATTTGATTTGAAGACCAAATGAGCCTTGAGAAGTTGTTAGAAGCCTATATGTGGCTCACAGTGGTGTGCAGAGTTGTACGAAATGGCATCCAAGCGCTACCCAATGCTATTTTATGTCGATTTTGCAAATATTTCATGCGTTTCAGCCATGTAGACATGAGTCCCATGTGGCTTTATGTTCTTCAAAACAGAGCCTGCACAGACTGCATCGGTCTGTGCTGTTCAAACTGCTTCGTATATATATATATATATATATTTTTTTTTTTTCTTGCGTAATTGCGTTATTGATCTGGACTTTGTCAAACGCGAGAGGCCCTTCTGAGCTAAAGGAGGTCAAAATTCCCTAAGATGAATTTGTCCAACAAAGATTCTACTGAACGAATTGACACAGCTGATGACATGAGCACCAGCACAAACCTTCGTCGCAGTCGTGCCCCGGTGGTGTCTACGAGCATTTAAAAAACAACATCAGACGTATTTGATCAAG
This sequence comes from Dermanyssus gallinae, assembly GCA_003439945.1. Classification (NCBI taxonomy): domain Eukaryota; kingdom Metazoa; phylum Arthropoda; class Arachnida; order Mesostigmata; family Dermanyssidae; genus Dermanyssus; species Dermanyssus gallinae. The sequence continues at coordinate 41,582 of QVRM01005695.1, read as the reverse complement.
TGAGACGTTTATTTTTTTAGTCCGTATAGAACTTCTTAAAATCACAAAAATAAACCGCTTTTAGCATATCTATTGGAGATAAAGGCAAATCATAACAGCGTCGAGAACAAAATGCATGTTTATTGATAAGTGTTTCTGCAACTCGGCTATCGACTCTATTTGGTACTTAGTACGCCTCTTGTTCGTGTAAGCTGAATAAAAACTTGTGAAAGTGCGTCGTCAACACGATGATCTACGACCACTCCTTGTGGTAAAGAGGGAGGCTTTAACGTCGGATCAGCAAGGCACTAAAGCCCGGGAAGCGAGTGCATTAAACCGTGTTTGCGTTCCAAACCAAAAGGCGCTGTTCGAATACAGCCCAAACCCCTGCAGCAAAGTGGCAGCCGTTCTAACTTGCACACGACTGAATTGGAAAGCAAGTTGGTGAAACTGTCCCCAAACTCGACTCAGTGCACATTTATCCGTGCACTTTCCTTATAAATAAATGAAATGGCCCGTCTACCTTCGGTGACCATTTAACATGGGTCAAAGAGCGGCCCATATAAATATATATTTATATATATATATATATATATATATATATAAATGTATATGTATATATATATATATATATATATATATATAACACAGTCGACACCTGATGCAGAAATTATTTCGCATAGGACATATTGCCTCTACTGTTTTCGGCTTGTTTCACTGTTGAGCAGGCATATTAGGTCTAAATAGTGTGGTATACTTGTTTGACGTTGCTTCACAGACAGAAAAACAGACCTCTTAGTCCGTAGTCGTTCAATTGGTCAGTTATTGATGGTACTCAACAAAGTAATCACATTAGACAGATGACTATGTAATCGCCAAAGCGAACTACAAATGCTTATATATATATATATATATATATATATATATATATCATGTAAAAAACTGAGCGGAAGCATACACCAAAGTATAACTTGAATTTGCTGGATTAAACAAAACTACTATTACTGCCGTATGGCAAGTATATATAATACACCGTACAAGCCTCTAGGTTTGCAGCACACCTAGCTTCAAAGTTGCTTCAACGTCATGAACAGCATACATTTACTATTCGATCCCGCAAGGAATGACGCCCGCGCCTCCGAACGATACACATTTGAGCAATTGCAATCCATGTGCTCAGTCGCCCTTCCTTTTTTCCAACCATGTTACGTGTTAACGTTGGGTCGTGACGAAAAGCCTGCCGTTTGACCGAGCGGTGAAATCCGTGACATGCGTTGGGACATGGACATTAACGGTCAATCAAGATGCATTATTATTTCGATGCTTATTCGACTTGATGTGCGTCTTACTTGACGCTCATCACTAGACCTTTTTCGACGAATCCATGCCGTACATTCGCTCAATGTCGTGCTTGTAAAACACCTGAATCTCTTTTCGGCGAATTTTCATGGAGGCGGTTACGAGACCCGAATCAGGTTGCCATTCCTCAGGGCAGAGCTTCATTTTCAATGGAATTTCCATCTGCGAGACAAAGAAAGCAAGGGTGCTATATGTTAATAGCAGTTGCACGTTGTCTAAAACGCAATTATAAGTTTATACATTACAAATCTAGTAGACCTTTAATTATAATATATATTTTAGAGAATATAGCTGCGTTTAATATACAGGGTGTTCCTATTTGTGTGGCCAAAACGCTAGGGTATGGTCAAACTCGGTGAGAAAATCATTTTTGCCAATGGGTGGAAGCCGGGAAAACGCTTTGTTTAGGAGTGAGGATGAAATTTATAAAAGCAGTTATTCAGCCTTTTTTCTTCTACATAGTTGTGCAAAATCTACGTTTGCGGGTGAACCAGTCAACGCACAAAGGAACCGATCATACCGGTGTGTTTGGCGGAAAATTCTGCACAATAAAGTATACATTACTAGCTTGCTTAGCAAAAAGCGAATGGCCAGATTAAGGAAAGTCATAAAAAGTCGAAATGTTACGTTAACGCTTTTTTGTGCAACATCGTATTTTTTTCCATTACGACCAAAAATGCACGTCCAAAAGACTAGCAATAGCAGATTTAATGCCCATCATTTTTGTATCAAGGTGATGGTGCTGCGTTACGTAGTTGTCAAGCCACTAAGCTTTTTCGACAGTCATAGTTGTTATGTTTTACGTGCAAGTTTTCACGTTCAGAACCGCAAAAATTTGCCAAGACGTTTCCGCCCCCTCCTTCCACTAGGAAAATTTATTCTCTTGTTGAGTTCTACCAAACCTCAAAATATGTACCTAACTTTCTCATACGCCCTATGGAAATATGCATGCCTTCGCTTTCGATATGGCGATCGAAAAAGCTTAGTTACTTGGCAACTACGTAACGCAGCACCATCACTTTGGTACAAATGCAGTGGGCATTAAATTTGCTATTGCCTGAGAGTAGTCTTTTGAACGTACATTTTCGGTCGTAATGGAAAAAATTACGATGTTGCACAAAAAAGCGTTAACGTAACATTTTGACTTTTTATGACTTTCCTTAATCTGGCTATTTGCTTTTTGCTACGCAAGCTAGTAATGTATACTTTAGTGTGCAGAATTTTCCGCCAAACACGCCGGTATGATCCTCACTCCTAAACGGTATGATCCTCACTCCTAAACAAAACGTTTTCCCGGCTTCCACCCATTGGCAAAATGATTTCTCACCGAGTTTGACCATACCCTAGCGTTTTGGCCACACAAATAGGAACACCCTGTATATATATATATATATATATATATATATATATATATATATATAAATTCTGTAATAAAAGCAGCTATATTCTCTATTGTATATTATAACTAAATGTCTACTATATATATATATATATATATATATATATATATATACAACACAAACGTATACGAGCAGTATCTCTGAAAAATCGTTTATTCAACACTTGTGATTTTTATTACTATATTTGTATAAGGTCAGTCACGTCATTTCATTTTACCCAGATTATACTGGTATACGTACAGAAGACTTTTTTACTTATTCATTATAATTTTAAGTCAATCTGCGAAATCTTAGGAAATGTCGCTTTAATATGAGAATAATTTATATTATGATTACGTTTTGCAGTCCGTGCCGTCGCCGGATCTATATTTTCAAACGTATATAAAGTAACAAGGTATATATATATATACCTTGTTAAGCTGGCAGATTCGGGCATGCCGAATTAGCTGCTCGGTAGTCGCACGGGAGACCGCTGGATGCTCGCAAAGCTCCTTGAGTGAAAGAGCTGTCGGATCAACACCAATCTGGCCAGCTAGATGTTCGAGTGCCTTCACATTAGGCGATATCAGCGCGATGAGGAAGGTCGAAAACGAGTCGCCGTGAACGCAGATGTTGTCAACCAGAGGTGATGTTTTCAGCTGGGCCTCCACCTGGGGGGGGGGGGGGCGCAACGCGTGAGTGAGCGATCGTTAGACGCTACGTAGGTTGTCGTGTCGTTGCTACCGCCGCGACACAGCCAATGTGTTTGCTTTGAGCCAGAAGTTATCCTTAAAATTATGTTTAAACTATAACAAATCACATTCAACTTTTTATTATTTCAAGACAAATATGGGTTTAAATAGAACGTATAATATCAAGTTATTCACGCAATCATCACCATAAAATCGTGGCTGGACCGTAACCAAGAGCTTATTACGTCAATAGCTAGTAAACATTGTGCCGGTATCTTGTTGCAGCCTTAAAGCACTTCTTCACTAAGACTAAACGCATAGAAGTGCGGAACGCAAAGATACAATGTGATTCCGAGGCTCAAAATCCATCATGAATTCGTTAGAGGAGGCGCGTTTAAGCACCAACAGCACAGCAAACACGGCCGTAAAAATTTCATATCGGCAGACGTCATAGTGTGCATTAATCTGTTTATTCTTATGGCGGGTCTGTGCCCACAATTCATATGAGCACGTTTCGCAAGTTATTGCGTTATCGACGCGAATTAATAATATACAGAATGAGGGAAGTGAAAGCCCTATTTGGAATCATTACAACCTTATTCTAAGTCTGTGAAATTTAAGATATGTAATTTGCCATTCTGGCATAACTTTCGCTCTGAGTCGGACTGAATACGTGATTGCAGTGCAAATCGCTAGACAAATAAACTCGATGATGATTAACACTTGACTTGTGAAACTTAAATATGAATTGGAAGGAACGACATATATATATAAATTAACTAGGTGTGTAGATCTATTTGTAATGACTAGCTTTGTAGACAAAGCTCAAACGCCGTCAAAAGGCCCATAGGTTAAAGGGTGTAATCTCTGTTGATTTCTGAGCCTTCCTGTAAGAAGTCCCATTGTTAAACAAATATCAGTGTCGCTTCCGGAATTGTCGTTGTTGCTTTGTAAGACGTCGCCCCACATACCTTCCCGAGGGAAACGTATTCGCCAAACTGCAGCTTGATGAGGTCTTTCTTTCGATCGACGATGCGAATTGTCCCATTGGGAAGCAACTCGCCAATATCACCGGTGTGACACCACCGAATGCCATTCTCCTCAAAGAACGTCTCGCGCGTTAAGGCTTCATTCTTGTAGTAGCCTGAAAACAATACATAAACAAAGAACTCGTTTTACAGTGAATATAACATTTACAAGACTATAATGTTTAATCGCACATTTTTTGCTTTTGGTCGAAATTCATTACTAAAGGACATTGGACTAACTGAGTACGCTCCTTTTGTGCAACTGCCGGTTTAGCAAAATATAAACCTCATCTATTGCACTCGTATCCATGTTATACGTGTATCGACGACTTTGAAGAGTCCTAGTCATTACGATAAATATTGCATTGAATACTTATGAAGAAAAAACATTTTTAAAATCGTTGTCATGCCTTTTACTCCCAACAGCCAATTCGAAACATTGCCAGTTTGATACTATTTGATATAGTGCGCAGCTGATGATAATCAATCAATGTAGCTAAGTGAGATTGGGTTGGCTAGATTCAAAATGTCGAGCCCGGTGGCGTGGTGCATTTCGCCTGCGTCTCACGACCGAAGAAGACACATAGGTGCGCGGGTTCGAGCTCCACCGTTGCACATTTGTATTTATGGGGGTCCGTCTATGAAGCATTGCAAAAAAGCAGTCCCGTAGACGTTAAATCTTGGCTGAGGTTCAGCCCGAAAAGTATTTTTTGCTAAATTCAAAATGCACGGGCGGCATTCGACGGGTATCCGAGAGCGGCAGCAGCAGTAATAGCAGAAGCAACAACGCCGACGATCGAGGGCAATTTGAATATTTTTCGAAGATGAGACCTATTTTTCTAATCAGACCGACACGCATTATATTAGGCATACTTTTGCCGGAATCTCTTTTTTAATTACAATGCAATGTTATCATATATATATATATATATATATATATATATATACATGCTTGTATACATATAAATGTATATATATATATATATATAAAGTGTGTGTATATGACTATGTTCGTGTATGAATTGACGTATGAGCGTGTGGGCACTTTGCTGATTGTCTGTGCAATGAAGTGTGAATTCGGGACATCATACCTCGGCTGACGGTGTCCCCGCCAACGACAATCTCGCCGCGCGGGTTGGGACTGTCCCTCGTCGAGTAGCCACCTTCGTCCCAGTCGATAAGGCGAACAAATACACCCTCCAGAGGACAGCCGGTCGTCCCGCCGACGTTGTTCGAATACTCGGTCACTGTCGCACCTGATGTCGTCTCGGTGAGGCCGTAGCCTTGCATGAGGTACAGGTCGAAGCATGCCATCATAAAGTCGAACGTGTCCACGCAGAGCGGTGCTCCGCCACAGGCAAGCACGCGCACTTGACCACCGAGAACAGCCTTAAGAATAGAAGCAATGAGCAATGGATTACCAAATATGGACACCAGGACAAGATCACCAAATATGACGTCGGGTTCCTAAGAGCGGCGCTTCCCGACCCGCAAAAACCTCGCAGATTCGGATCCATCACTATCTCTTTGAGTGGTGTATGGGACTCCGAGTCTGCGAGGACGCTCTTGGGGCTCGGCGTCACGAAGAGGAATCTTATGGATCTCACCGTTTTAACTTTGCATAGAACCTTGAGGATATATCGCTCGCACCGGGTCCATAAGAGCGGGGGCTACCATCAAGCAAGGACATGGACAACTGACTCTTAACTTCACCTGACACCTTTTTACCACCATTTTTATTAAGACGAGCACTGCCAAGTGTGCAAACGTATTGTAAATGATTAATAAATTATCACAATATTTTCTATATATATATATGTATATATTTCTATATGGGTATTTATTCACGATGCACCTGGTGAACCTTATTCGTGATAGGTAGTGTGTAGTGACAAAGATTCTAGTATGTAGGAGAAACTCGGAACTTGATCGGACATTTCCTCAAAGAAAGCACTTGCATTTGAAGCATAGGAATGCCCGACAGGTATATACGATTGGCCATCAAATTGTATAGTCGAAGACCGCAATAAAACATTTAAGCGTCGTCACGGCAACCTGTCTGGAGTACTCCGAATACGTCACCCACGTATGAGACGAACTATAGACCACTATTAGTGGACGGCGCGATTCGAAATGTATCGCTCCAACGCACGTGTTTGTTCGATTGACTTACTAATGTACATATGTCTACACGCACAAATGTATATACATTGGCATACCTTGATATTGCGGAAAATAAGCCGATCGAGTAGGGGCGTCTTATATCCAGCGTTCTGCCAGAACGTCTTATATGACACAGCGTGTTGAAGGAGCAGCTTGCTGAACGAGCCCTTTGCCTAAAACCGACCAAATGAACATCAAAGTATATGCAAATATTGATACGGTTAGATATACACAAAGGTAATATGGGGTACATGCCCTTACTATGCTACTATTCCAACAAACCGCTTGAGATTTCAAAGCAAAATAGCTGATTGGCATAACACGGTTATTATTCGATAATTTATTCAAAACAATTCATTTGAATCAACATCTAAAATAAACATAATACGATTTTGAATAAATTCAAATGCACAGCATTTTAGCAAACAAAACCTCTGTCACTTTGAATTTCTGGCTGCCCAAGCCAGCTTGGGATTTCACTCGGAATCCCCCACATTACAATACGTATATTCTGTGTAGAATACATTACATATGCGTCGATCGTCTGTGCCAAAGTGATTTGCATTTGTGAATACAACGTCAGAAATGAATGACATCTGCATGCAATTATGATTGGTAATATTAATATATTTACTTAGGTAAAACACATTTTTGCTAAACGGGACCAAACAGAAACTGGAACGGTTGTCGCGAACGTTAGTGGCGTCACCGTTTCGCTTGCATTCTTAGTGAGACACATCCCTCGGATAGCTAAGTGTATTCATTATTTCGTCAATGGCTAGAACTAAATTTACATTGACTATAGGAATACCAATCAGAAACAGCAATAGCATACGCTGCCACGTCACTTGTAGGGCTCAGAAAAAGCCTACTGAATGTGGTATCTTATTCTAAATAATACAAATGAGTGTGTACTACTATCCTACTACGACTTCTTCGACCAATAATGAGGTAACATGGTTAAAAATTAAGAACAGGTTAGGGCAAACAGACTGTGGCGTCCGAAGCGTGTTTGGTGCAGGTGTGTTTGAAGAATGACCCAGTCAGCCTGGTCTAGCCAAATATATGTATAAGCAGACAATCGGTCAACGACGTTCTAGAAGCCCTCGGATGCCTAAGGGAGCGTTTCCGTTCGACTTCTCGATAATCTGGCCAATTATCCGCGTTATGGTCATTCCCCTAGACCTCGTAATCATGAGTCTACTTTGAGTGCAACGCCGCCTACCGTGTGGGAAATCGCCGTATAGCTCGTCGTAAAAGTATTTACGTCGTAAAGTATAAAAGTCGTAGTCCAATTTGCAGATTAGCAGTTTTACCAGGGCCCAGGACGTTAGGGTCATACGGTCTGGTCTAAAGTGTTCTTGTTCACAAAGATGTGTCGGCTCGGCGCGCATGACAAAGCCCGCCTCACATCATTTACGGCGTTGGGGCATGCATATTTCACGGGTGAATAATAATATTAATAATAATTTTTTTGGGGAAACAGGGTTTTATCATTATCATTATGTACATGTATCACAATACGAATATATTAATTATATAAATTAATTGTCATTGCTCGAGTGACCACTCAACATCATCTTGGCGTTGTCTCTGTGGAGCTCTAATGACACCCTCTGTCGGAGGAACGCGGTTGATCTTGGCTCCACTGTAGCCTCAAAAAGCTTCTTCCCAAGCTCTTTCGTCAGTTTGAGTGCATCCTTGCCCCAAACGCCAGATGACTCGAGGCCAAACGCCATTACCACATGGTTCTCAAGAATATGCGCGTATAGGCGCCGTTTGTGCATCTCCCGTTGGTGAATGATGTGGCCGACGCCCGCGCTGGCTAGTGCACGATATCCGAGGGCGTACTGTCTACATCTAACTCGCAGGTCGACAAAAGAGTTAAGTGGGTCGCCTGAGTGGCGATTTGGTCCCACCCCTTCTGTCTAGTGGCCTGTTCCTCAGAAGGACGACCCGACTGACGCACGTCTCAGAGTCGAACGGCGTCTTGTGGGTGGCTGATGGATCCGCCGGCAGTAATGGCCACTTCGGAGGCGCAGCTATGTGACGAGGCCAGGAAGGCGGGCAAAGCAAGATCCGTGGCCGAGCGAATGCCCATTCCACCCAGCCGGACTGGTAGGCCTGCCTGCGTAATAATAATATAAGCAGAAGCGATTATTTTACTGTGGAGTTACTATACCTCAGCTGCTTCGGTGATGCCTTTTCGAACACGGTCGAGTATCACAGGTACAGCCAACATCATCGTTGGCTTGATGAGAATGGCATCTCCTCTCTGGCCATTCTTGATGCCCGTTCCCTGCATTGCATTTGAAATTTAATATTCAGTAGGCCAGTAGGCGTGCACGAGGCGTTAAACATGCAAACAAACATTTGTCCCAAGATTTCCCGGTGGAGAGAAGTTCACAATGGATTAATGAGTTATCAAGGTGATAGAACTTTACCTGGTTATTGAAACTTCACTACATAGACGACATAATGCGGATTGTATATCATAAATAGAAGCGCCTGGTACATTATGCTATATATATATATATATATATATATATATATATGGGTTTACGTTCTGTAAGTAGCACATTTGATGAATAAAAAATCATCCTACTGGTTGCCCCAAAAGCTCACTTACGGCTTATATGTGCAAGGACAGCGGCGCATTCTTACAATGTATCAGTGATGGTCCGGTACTCCCAAGAGTATGTGCGAGTAAGAGTGTGTGAGCCTTGGTAACCTTGTTTTTGTTTCAGCTAAACAAACTTTGTAGTGGTGTATCTGTACAATTGCTGTAAGTGCGCGTTTCGGTGTTTTGAGTGCTACAGTTATCTTAATCTTATTAAAAAAATGCTATTTACCCTGTATTGTATACAATCTGTTTTAATTTTAATAGCACCACGTTATATATAAATCTATCTGTAACAGGTGTGGGAGGGCTTGTGGGAGATATCATGCAAGGGAGTGCTCCAGAGTTGAATCACTGGCCAGGCTGGCTCAGTGGCCGTGTTTTTATGTATCATATTTGACTATATACCTAACAAAGGCGATTAATAAATGAACTTTTCAAAGTCTATATTTATATTTAATTTTCCATAGAATACGAAGTGAAGTTATAACACTGACATTAAATAGCCATTATATTCCAATAGATGTATTGGATGAATTTATTTAAAAACAGGTTCACTTGACAACCAACAAGGTTAAACGTATTTAGTACAGTAATGGCAAACCTAACAACAGCTACATTTGTTACCTTATCGGTTAGTGTGAGCGGTGACGAGTATCCGATTCGAGCGCCCATGGACAACATAAGCGATTCACAAGCGAGTTCCATAACGTGCGCTAGAGGCAGGTACGCAATGTAAGCAGCATCTTTTTCTGTCGTCTGTGGAAGAGAGAATTTACCAATGTTTAACAACCCCTTCTGACACTAGCATCTAAACTTTAAGGAATAATCATTGATATATATATATATATATATATATATATAAATTAAGTACGGGATAGAGTAGAAGGCATGGACGGACGCAGGGATCTCCAATCACGGGTTCCATCTAGCCGCGACACATACACTTTCAAAGCGATCTTCCTTAAAATATATATCTTAGGTATAGATACTATAGAAACAACTTACTATATATATATATATATATATATTAGTTACAATGAAGTCGAATAATAGTCAGCTAGTTAGTAAATAGCAGGTCTCGTTTATCTTAGTATATGCACCAGTTTACAGCTATACTCATGAATACATTCTGGCATTTCGACATTAACGATATGAAACACTATAGTGTGTAGCCTAAAGCACAAATGATGAATGATTTAGTACATTATTGTTTCTATAATGATGTTGCTACAGCGCACTTTAGTACTGAATATGGTTAACGAATGATGTATGTTTATTTTCAGGGAATAATACGAAGAAGATATGAGGGCGAAATAAGAGGCCAAATAGTACCTTAGAATAAAGTATTTAGCGAATAAATAATGTAGCGACATCTCTAGCATCAGCTACTGACCTCGGGGAATATAGTGGTGTATCCCTTCACGGTGGCGACGAGATTGCCTTGCGTTATCATTACCCCTTTGGGAATTCCGGTTGAACCTGAAGTATACATAATGATGCCGATGTCGTTCGGTCCCGGCACCTCGCCTCGAAGTTCCTGGTGGACATCAACAAAACGGTACATTAAATAACCTGATTGGGCTTGTAAGATACCAACATGTTATATATATATATATATATATACTGTTGTGCTTTCCACCAAAACGGATTTTATTTTTATTCAATGGGAAGATAAACCTGCAGTAAAACATGGCTCGACAAAACGTAGTGATTTTGTAAAGTTCCCGGCATCCCATAGATTGTACCTTGTCCGCAGTGCGTCCGATCTCGACTAGTTTCGAGAATGGTATCAGGTTGATACCGTCCACACGGGGCGGTGGAGCCTTTGATCCATGGTTCTCCATGTAGATGATGTGCGTCAAGGAGCTTACGTGTGCAAGGTTTTTGATAATCTTCTCCAGAACGTCCTGAGATGTGATAATATGCGTCACCTCCGTTTCATTAATACCTATGTGTGAGAACAATGTGGTTTGTTAGGGCTATATATATATATATATATATATATTGACGTACACGCGTATTAAACAAATGGTACCGTTTAAACCAGGGGCGCTTACAGCGGCAGCACATACGTAACCTAAAAATCCATACCAAATTCTCTCCATATGCCCCTCCGCCTTGTCATATTTAACATTAATTAACAATCCCTCTCAAAGGCATATAACTATCACGGGCTATCACGTCTTTCTTTTGCCCTTTTTTTTATTGTGAGGTTGGGGAAAAATGCTTTATGCACACCCAGCGCAGTTATCACTGTCTGGGCGTGTAGAAGCGCGTAGGTAGTGTGGGACTTCCCCGATGGCATGGGGTTACCCACTAAAAAACCCTAGTCCTCACATTTACCCCCCCAGGGTTCGGTACTGTTTGCCAGTTCTTCAAGGCCCTGGGGGGAGGTCGTCCGCTCTACATCTACGACATGGCCTCCGAGGCCTGTAAGGACGTCTCACAATCTCTTCTAGCGAGTGAAGCGCGTCTTTCCTTCTCTAGGCAGGTTTTTCTCTGATGATCCGGTCGAGGTATGACGCTCCTTCTCTCCATGATTGGCCTGACGTCAACATCGATGTTATGATCGTTTTAGTGTCAGCTCCAGCTAGTACATATTTGGAGGTCTGCCTGAGGTTCGAGAGCCTTGGGCATCCTGCGACCGTGTGGTCCACGTCGTCAGGTTCCCCAGTTGTGCACAAAACACAGATGTCTGAGTGAGACTTGCCTATTCTCATCATGTACGTTTGGAATTGGCTGTGTCCCGTTACAGCCTGTGTGGCGTAGAATGATAACGAGCCTTGGCCCGGGCCGTTGTACCATTCATGTAAGTCACTGACGAAATGGCGGGTCCAGCCCGCGCGTGAGGATAGGGCACGCCATTCCTCCGCCCAAGTCTGCATCGTCGCCTCCCTTGCTTCGTTGTAGTCAGTATATCCGTCCCTTCGCTTGGTGCTCCTCTGTCCTGCCAGGAGATCCCATGGGAGCATTCTGGCTAGTACTAGCGCAGCCTCCGTGCTGACGGTTCTATACACCCTGCTGACACGTATCGCGATTGATCTTTGAGCCGACCTAAGGAGCTGCCTGTTGCTGATCGTGCGGAGGGCCATGTCAGCCCACACTGACGCTGCGTATAGTGCCGTGGACTCCGCCGCCGACGCTATCAATATCCTCTTCTCCAAATCCGCGCCTCCCGACCAAGGCAGGATTTTAGCCATTACCCTAGCGATTGTATGCACTTTTTTGGATATGGCCAAGATGTGGGCGCGGCCCGTAAGGCCGGAATCGAGAGTGACTCCTAGATATTTTGCTGTTTTCGACAGCATGATAGCGTGGCCGTCCATTGTCAAGTGAATGCCGCGGGTGCGTTTGCGACCTGACAGGTAGATTGCTTCCGTTTTTTCTGGGGCCAGCTGAAGGTTGTTTTGTGCCATCCACCGAGTTACACAGCGCATGGCGTTGTTTGCTGTGGCCTCGAGTATGGTCTCATGGCGTGCTGTTATAATAAGTGCCAGGTCGTCTGCGTAAGCCAGCGTTTGTGCCCCTGGCGGAAGGTTTGGCAGACGCAGAACATCGTCATATGTCAAATTCCACAGAGTTGGGCCGAGTATAGACCCCTGTGGGACCCGGCGGTGATAGTAAACGTTCCATGATGTGTCAACAGGTGGCGGTCACTCAGATAGGAGGAGATGATGCGAACCATATAAGGAGGTATATTTCGTCGTTCCATGGCCTCAAGAATTTTCGCCCAGTTGGCGCTGTTGAAGGCGTTTTTGACGTCAAGAAGTATCAGTAAAACAAACTTCCTAGTTTGCGCGACGCCCTGGTTTCTTGTCTTGCTTTTTCCAGGATTTCCTCGATAGGGTCGAGTGTCGAGTGACCCTTGCGGAAACCATGTTGGTTAGGTGCCAAAGCTTCTGTGTCTTCTATAGCCTTCGTGAGACGCTCTTGGATGATGTTTTCAAAAAGCTTGCCAATAGTGTCTAGAAGGCAAATTGGTCTGTAGGTTCCTGGGGTGTGCTTGGGAATCAGGGCCAGAAAGGAGGTCTTCCAGGCAGGAAGAACCCCTCCCGGAGGAGATGGGTCGCGGTATCTGCGACGATTTTCGGATGCTCTCTTGCCATAAGCCGGATCACCCCAGGAGGGACACCGTCAGGACCCGGTGCTTTGCCAGGGGCGAGGCGCTCGGCTGCCTGAAGGACCTCGTTCTCTGTGACGGGCGGAATGTCTGCTGGGTCTATATTGGTATAAGTTACTGAAGGGCGAGGAGAATGCGACGGGAAGAGTTTCTTGACTTGGCGGAGAGTTTCTTCTTGTGTTAGAGGGGGTGGAGATGTCTTGAGTTTTTCCCGGACTATCCGATAAGGAATTCCCCAGGGATCATGTTGTACAAGATCGATTAGAGCCCTCCAACATTCCCGTTTCGCTGTCCTGATCTTTTGGCGATGAGTGTTTCTTGGTGTTCGGTATATGTCTAGTAGTGTATCCTCCCGGGCCAAGGCAATATGAAGTATGTGCTCGTGTTCACCGTTTCGGCGTCTTCTCGCAAGCCAGGTTCGAGCCCTCGTCAGGGTGCGCTTGGCACGTATGTATGCTGAGCGGGCCTCCTTTATCTCGGATGTCCACCATGGCTGTGGGGAGCGTCTACCAGTGCGGCGACGCGGCGGGCCGCCTGCGGCCCTGCACGCCTTTATTACTATTTGCGTTAGGTCTTCCGGAGAGGGTTGGGAGTCTTGATACATGTTGAGTTGTGCAGCTATGTAGAGTTTTAGCTTGTTGTCTAGATGTCTCATCTGCCAAGTTTTTCGGCTCAAGAGTGACCCTTTTGCCCTGCTTTGCATCTACTGCACTTGCATCCGGCTCCTGACGTCGTTGATTGCCAACCTCTTATGACCTCCAATGCGTCTTCTTAGCTGCTGTTCCTTCTCCCTTGGGAAATATCTTTTGTTGTTGTCCTGATCTTCGTTGTACCTAAAGTCCCGCCAATTGTCCCGCCTTCCCATTATCTCCATATTTGCCTTCAACAATTCTCCTTCGTTCAAATACCCACCCATCCTCCCTGACAAATTCCAATTTAGGGCATGTTTGAGCGTGAAAAACGTACATTATATGCTATCTATCGACAAATGAAATACTCTTTTGTGATAGCTGCTATGTAGCAAATAAGATTTTACGCTGGACTTTTATATATATCGTAGCTGGACGAATGCAGAGCTTTCATAGCCGACATATCAAGTCTGCAAATTTCTGCCTGCTTTACTCGCTCAAACGATAGTAAACTATGTTTACTGTTTGTAGATTCATATTGTCGTCGAGCATTAATGCATGTACATACTCGTTTTTTTATGTGATAGATTGATTTTTTGCGAGCATTTATCTGCATTTAAAGTAATAACGGTCAAATTAAAATAAAGCTAAAGCAGCAACAACAACAAGAACAGCCTTTATTATTACTATAACAAGTAGTTATATACCAGTTCATTAAATGAAGCAATGTAGATATCCTATATGTGTATAATGTCTTAAATAAAAATAAAGAAAATGAAATGTTTACGTGCCATGAATGATAGCCGGTTCGCCAAGAGTCGCGTAGAGCGTCACTAAAGGAATGTTGTTCCTCAGCAGGGCTTGTGCTACCAGCATCCACTCCATACGCGTTTCTGCGAACACCGCGACATTTTGTCGCGGTCTACAATGGCACACGTCGTATTAATGGTTAGAAGTGCGCTCGTGTCGTGCCAGAAGACCAAAAATAAGTAAATTGTAGCAAGAAACATTTGCCTGGAATGCACGGACTGAATAGTTATGGCTAAGGTGATGTCCTTGCACCAGTGCGCGTGTTGAACGAAATACCTGGAGCTCGGAGGTAAGTCGAAGCTGTGCGACCTACCCGTGCTAAACTTCTATCGGGTTCGGTACAGTTTACATGTCGATAATATTTTGCAGTAAGCACAATTTTCTACACATCTGAGAAGTCTTACAGGGAGCTCTGCAGAATGTTCCTGCACGTTATAGAAAGTACCCGACGCACTTAAAAAGTGCAGGGCAACAAAAAACAATTCCACTCTTAGGTATTACAATTGCATATGCGCGAGCTGACAGACCGACAAAAACGGAAACTAGGTATAACAGGGGTAGTAGTACGCATATTCGCTGGCTACAACGAGTCAACGCACTAATTAGATAATTAGGTAATACAGAAAGCACTAAAGACTATCGACCACACATAATAGGTGGTTAACAGTCTATTTAAGAGGAACGGTCACGGCTATGACGGCCAGCCACGGTGGAGATAGCTTGTGTCACACATGATTGAACTCGAATAAAAGACATTTCGTGAGATGGCCGGTCCACCTTCGGGAACATCGCCCAAGTGATTGACCTTCTGCATCGTAGTGGTGAATACGTACCTCACGCCAGTTTGAAAGAGCCCAGAGGCGATTAAATCGATCATCTCATCGACTTCGCGATACGTCAGCCAGTGGTAATCGCCCAGCGCGTACTGTGAGAGAACACGACCACTTTAGACTGATTCTGTGTTTTGAAATATATATATATATATATATATATATATATATATATATATATATATATATTGCATACATTTCAGACACGAGCCTTTTCTTACCGTTTTGTTGCCTTCTTAGTTGGCTTTTCTGCTATCCTCTTTCTGACTCTGTATGACATCATGAATTATGTGTACGTATAATAAAGGAGGTATATGTCTATAATACATTTACCGTCCATGATGAATAATAGTCACACCCTTCAAAAAATATATATATGCTTTTTCTAATTTAACAATAAACTAACAAAATGTACAACTATTTACTTGCATCAGAGAGTAATCTCATATACATGAACATATGATGGATTTTCTTCAAGACGCGCTTTTAAAATACCGCAGTACATGTTCTAAAATGCATTTAAAGTACGAAGCCCGCATGTAAAAGAAAAGAAAGAAATAAGATCTAAATGTATCTTGAAAAATATACATTAGTGTATACGTGTATTTACGAAATTGTGAACGTTAGGATAAGATGTCTAATGCTAAAGGTAATCTCTAGTGGTAACTATATTGAAAGTCTTACCTTTTTAAAAAGCTTTCCATCTGGCTGTCTTTCCTCTTCCTCGGAGAAGACCTCTCGATATCCGAAGCATTTACGGCTACCGTACTTTTCAACCGACCTAGGCGATATAATTAAGCAATATCTTTGACAAAATTTTCCAATGTATTGTATCTATATCACGATTTTAAACATCGCAACATGATATTTGAAAACATTCTTATGTACTTATATGCGGTCGACATTTTTTTTAGATGAAATTATCTTTATCAACTTAATTACTCCTCGGACGTGAGGCAATAGGAGAAGGGCCCTGGATCTCGTAAGCACGTTAATTCAACTAAGGATCTAAAGATAATAATATGTCCTACCTAAGAATCTAAAGATAATAATATGCCCTAACTAAGTATCTAAAGATGATAATATGTCTTCGAAAATGCTATAAATAGCATCAGCAGTACTTAATGTCACACTATGTATGCATTTTTCAACAGCTTACGGTGAATTCCTGGGTCATTTGTGTAGTTAACTGTTATTGAGTACGATTATTTTTGAAGCCTAGCCAAAATCTGTACGTATTTTTTGTATGCGCATATAATACAGCTGACTACACACACACATATATATATATATATATATATATATATATATATATATATATATATATATATGATCATTAGATATCAGCGAAAACAAATGGGAGCGAACCTTCGCATGAGTTGTTCCATCGTGGCAACTCCGCCCAGAACTCCCTTGTTGCGAGAAAAGGCCCTCTTCATGCCTGAAGAAAGTGGTTGTCCGGGGAATAGCGGAAGCGAGAAGGCCAGTCTCCTATCGATTGAATATTGTCAAAGAATAGAACAACGTAAACAACGTATATATATATATATATATTCTTAAGCTCATAGTGGAAGGTTTTTAGAAAAACGTCCAGAAGTTATACTCTTAAAGTTCTGTGATGATTATGTTGCGATGGATCACGGATGCAGCACTGAGGCGGAACCGCCACTTAAAGGTAATTTAATGAATGGCTCTAAGGGATGCCCGGCGCAGATTAATTAGCGCACTCTGCTGTTTGTTGTGGCTGAGAAGAATGATATGCTCAATCAAGGGCAGTAGCAGTGACCGATAGAACAACAACAACAACGTCGTTAGTCTGCAACGTAGAAATACCAAACAACTTTGACGTCGACAAAAATAATTGAGAGTGGAGCAGTAAACCGGCGGCAACCGGCAACGCAACGGCAGCAAAGATCAGAACAACAGCGATAACAGTAACGGCGGTAAAAAAACAGAATGACGTTGATGTGATGCTAAAAAGCATTTTTGTAATCACAAACATTCAGTAGTGGTATTCACATATACAACAGAGTAAACAACGACAATAATAATATTAAATCCAGCAATGGATAGATAATAGACAACCACGACTACAAAAATAATGAGTAAACATCTAGGCGCACAAGCTCGTACGCGCCATAATGTATCACTGGCACCTTGGATTCGGAAACTAAACTACAAATACAATAGAACCTAAAAATAAATAAAAGGTTTTTTTTCTGCCTCTAAAATGACAATATGTTTTATATAATATGTAAGACATATATTTATATATATATATTCATTGATATATCTATAAACGGCTCAATGGATGTAACCCCAGCTAAACCGTACAGCAATCTTGCCGACCAATAAAACGCCTAGTGGCAACGCAAGCACTGCTGTCTTTTCTTAGACATACTGATCTTTTTTCAGTGTTTGTCTTCGCTATAACATGCTGTTTCAAGTTCGAGACCAGAACCCCGACAGACCGGCTCATAGTCCTGCGTCACCTGCCCTCTTGCTTATTTCCCTCAGAAATGCAAGCGTAGAATCGCCGATTACATAAAAAGTTTCCTCTGCGGCGCGCTGCACTATAAACATAGCCTCTGTATTCTTACCCAGTACTTGACATACATGTATTAATGATAAATTAAGCAGCTGTCAGGATGGCGAAAAAATTAAGCCTATAGGCACATTGGCTTAGCTAATACTTCGTGATTGCGTAACATATACATAATGTGTTATACGAAAAAAAATGATATATATATATATAATTTTTAACTTTTTTAAGGAATGAGAAAAATGAATGCCTGTAAGTTTACTATATACGGTAGCCCGATTCTTCTCTATGATATTTTATTACTTATCTATAAACATGTGTTTTATTACAATGATCTATGTATATACATACCATACATATGGTGCAATAAATAAATAATGATGATTCTCCTCTATGCTACTCCAAGCAAACTATGGAGGGCCAATATCTACACGGAATAACGGTTATGCTGTTAAACTAGTCCACTTTTCAAATTATGAGCTAAAATGGAGAATAAGAAGCCAGGCAGCAGCAACAACAACAACAATAGCAACAACCACAAATTGTATCTCATCGTGAATATGGCCAGACCTTGATGACAAATTCGGCCATGACGCCGCGAACAAATGAGACGTAACCGCATCATCAGCGATTACGTCAACGGCAGTGCGCGGGAGCTACCCAAGATGCAGCAATAAGCAGCAATTGTCCGATGGTGATGATGTGAAGTGCCAACAACAACAACAACCAGCGGTACCATCAAGACAACAATGTAAGCAATAAAAGCGACACACATGGAAAACAAATGCTATCTTTATCTTACTAACAGCAGGAGTAGTAGTTGTAGTAGTAGTAATAGTAGTCCTAATATTATTTACAGCAGCAGGAGCGTCACGAAGCGTCGTACGTTTGCACTATTCCGCAGAAACCCCCGAGAAGCCCCGCGTTGTTGTTTTGTAATGCCACTGCATATTCTTGGGCCATCTGCCGCCGGAGCGGTAATTGCGGCGTGGAGGTGGTCATAAGAGCAGCTGCATTGTACAGCAGTTGGTCAGCCAGGCAGGCGCATAGATAGTGAACGTAAGTGAAGAAAATGCCCCGTTACGCGAAGGAGCCAGTGCTTCTACCGAGTGTTGGTCTGGCGTCGACAACCGTTGTTGTCACGTGTTTTCCTCCTTCTTTCTATCTTTTTTCCCCTCTAGTTCACGGTCATCACGAGAAAAACAGCCGTACCATTCTGGACGGGCTCTTCTTCGAATGACACTGAATGAAATAACGGCTAAGAGGAAAACCAAGAACATAGCGCGATCTGGACCTATAACTCCGCCGACGACAATAGCCGCGGAAACCATATTACTATGAATATTACTTGTTTTTCCCCTGCTATCTTTTCCTTTCGCTATCTCTCTCCACTCTGTATCCCGAATAAGTTTTCCTTACACACTGCACCGAGCAAGGTGGCTTAGTGGCAAAGCTATTGTCTTGTATTCGGAAGATCGTAGGTTTAAGACTTGGACTAGCTACTCTTAAATGGTATTCATGGTTTCCAATTTAGACACCGTAAATGCCGTAGTAGATCGACAATGATAGGACAGAAAATGGGGCGCACAGATGTCCAATAAAATGAGATGGTGCATTACTATTCAAGTGCTTTCCTACAATTGATTCAATTGTATATATATAAGAGTTTGAGAGGGAGAAAGAGCATGACTGTTCACGCACTATATTAGTTCCCGCGGTTTTCAATTTAGATAAGGTACTTGTTGGATTGGAGTGCACAGGTGCCGTTGCGTTAACGATGCTGATATGCATAATAAATACAATTTACCTGTTCCGCTGTTGTTCCTTTAAACAAACAAGTTACTCAAAAATAGTTTACTTCTTGTTTGAGACGCAAAGGGAATATAGGAAAACGGAAAAACGGGGTCTTGTACTAATAAAGCTGTAACCTCAATTTGTTTGTGAAGAAAAACTAGCTCGATAGAACGTCATCACAGATAGTCGGCGCGTTGTTTGACGTGTACAACCTTGTATAGGATTTCCGCTAGGGAAAATGCGTTCGTTGCACTGTGATAACATTATGTAGCCAAATTATGACGCAGATGAATTCGTCCACGCGGACTCCGTCGCGCGTGAATTAATTCGTTTTCTGCACCGGAGTATATATAACGTAGCCCCGGTCGAAAGTTAATTCGTGCGAAATTACAAAATGTCCACTTAAACAAAACGATCCAACAAAAAGTCGATGGAAACCCGTCTCATTAATCGATACGGTATAGCCCTTACTTATACCTCTGCGTGCGCGTAGTCGTTGCCATATATATATATATAATTAGAGCGAGTTCCCGCAGATTTTTCTCTCACAGGAAGTACGAATGCGTCAATGAGAAGGAAGGCCGGTTACCAACCTAATGACGCTCAGAATTAATGACGCATATACGTCATTAATTCTGAGCGGCGGACGAGGCAGATCTTTCCCGAGACGTGTGCATAAGAAGTGAGTAGTAATGGATGTTCCGAATACGTTGTACCCTATGCGGGGACCGCTGCTTAGAAAAATGTTCGACGATTTAAACGACGTTTTTTTATCGGCCGTGCGACTATCGTCGTGCCCATTACTCAGGGCCAGAACTCGAATAACCCAATGAGAACGAAACTAGTTAAAACCAAAGTCGCTCATAGAGCACTAGCCCCGACCTTTTGTGCTGTACGTAGATCGTTATTTTTTCTGTTATTGGTCATCGAGTAAGTAAACTAGATTTGCAATTAAGTAAACTAAACTGGCGAAACACGAAGCTACAGAATTTGATCTGCATCTTTTGACCAATTGGGTGCCATGAACGCATACACATTACGTTGTCACAATTCTGTGAACTGTTAGGCATTGTAGGACAGAAAAAGAAAGATGGGTGGCTCAAGTCTTACCTGTTTTTCCATTCCGTCCAGGGTCTGTGCATAATTGTATAGACCGGCAGTGTCAAAATGTCGTAACAGGCGCTCGCTATCTGTAAAAGCGACATTCCCGTGACAAATTAGGTTTACACATATTATTAGAACATAATCATCTGAAAATACCATAATCTCTTGTTTTCCTCTGCCTGTGACAGAAACTGACCCCTATTTAAGCGAATCGTGTCGTTTTCTCGTTTAGATCTTATTAAAAAAAACTTTAAGTTGCATTGTTTTTACTAACATTAATGAGAATTATAATTATTTACAACTATCATCAATAACACAAATGATAAAAATACCTTTGTAGACGTTTAGTCCCACGTTTTATATGTACACAGTGGACTAAGCACAATTAATCAGAGAACACTTAATCTGCTTGCAATGTTGAGGCCGACCTGCTCTATTAAATGCTCTTTGGCGAACTAAAACACCAGAAGTACCGTTCGCTAGCTACTTACTATAAAACAAAGAAAGCGTCTTAGTAAAACCAGCCTTAGCAGTATACGTGAACACATTATTATGGTCAGGAAAACAAAAAGTTTGCTACATATAATTAAATTAATAACAAGGTTTCCAAAAGCGGCGTGGCCGGACTTAAGGGCTTCGTAGAACTTGTTTAAATAAGCATTGCTTCCAACGGTATGCTTTGTTAAGAGACAGTGAAATTATTTGTGGACATTAAATACTAATCAGACATGTAAGCTATTATACCCTATTAGAACAGATACTGTGGCCGCTGCGTTATTCAGAGGCTGTTTTTTCAGCTATTGCATTGACAGGTTCCAGCCACCTACAGGATGTGTAGTACAGTGTATGCGGCCGTGATGGACTTACCCGGGGATTACAACATATGTTTTGCTATAGCAGTACAGAAAGTACCACTTCCCTTTGTTCTGAGGCACAGCTTTTGTAACTAACCACTTCTAATCTAACCGTTCCGACTCGGCCTCTGGACATCAGAAGCGCGCGCAAAGTTCTTCAAGCAGGTATTCAACGCTAGTCTGTATACGGTAGACGCAACACCGCATCTAAAATGGCAAATACCTAAATGGTATTTACTAACTTTGATGGCGCTTATGGCACCGCGAGCAATAAGGGAGTCTTCCATGGTGTTGAACGGCCAAGATGTCGCGTGCAGGTCAGAGTACTTCTTGCACGGCCGTCTGTAATTCGGCATGAACAAACTATGTTAGACAACCAACCGCCATCATCTCGTGTTATATCCATAGTTTCGATATATATATATATATATATATATATATGGGACAAAGTAGGAGGGAGATGGGTCACAGATTGCTTAACCCACAAGCCACCACACAAACTACATCAACGTATTTATAATGTCAGATTATGTTTGTTCTCAATAGCGCGATGCACTAATATATACATGATAAATGAATTTATCGTTAGATAAGTGCAAGCGGATAGTCAAAATAGCTAACACACACGCGTTTAAGGCACGCATAAAACCACCCGATGACGCAGACTTTTGACGGCTACTTGAATTCAATTTTGCCTCTGATTGAAACAAGCTAATGAACAATGATCAAAGCTCACGCAAGGCTTATAATCTCAACAGACCAAAGCGTATAAAAAAAAAAAAAGACAGTTATAGCCTATTATCAGGTAGAGTAAGGGAAAGGTTCAAGTAAAAGGGTAGCAGAAACAGCACCGTTAGCAGCGAGGTAAACCAATGAAGTTAATATATATATATATATTTTTTTTTTCTCTCGTAAATATAAGATTTATTTTTCGTATATTTCAATATGTATGTGGCATATATATATATATATATATATATATATATATATATATATATATATATATATATATACGCGATTATACAAATAGAGTGGTCCGACGAGCAGCTTGCGTTGGCATAGATGCAGATTAGCGGATAATACAGCTATACCCATGAATATTTATGTATTTTTAACTGAGCAAGGAAGCGGACAATATAGCGAAGGACAAGGCAACGTTGACAGCATTGTGCAGGGTTGCCTTGCTTCTGTTTTGACTCACACTTTGGCCATCTAATACATCTGAACATTACACCTAGCATGAGCCCAGTCACATTATATTTCCAGTCACATTATGTATACAGCGTGGCGCCATATATGTTGGAATGATCGAACGTTTTTGGCACGCCCTTAAGGCACTGTTCAGATTCCGAACCGGGGGAGAAAATAAATCTGCTCTAAGTTGCTGTAACCCTACCAAATATATACAAAATTGTCATTTTTGCACTAAATGTTGTAATCATTTTTGTTAGAAATTTGCCAAACTTGGCCAGCGCTTTGGCTAGTGCTCGTCGAATGCCTGCTATTTGTCACTTGTTCTCTCAAAGGAAAGCTATAACTACCGGCAAAACATGGCTTTCGTTATGCCACCGCAAGCAGTACTATACCGACCCAAACGAGCGAGAGTCTGTGGGCGGTGAACAGAGAAGTGATGAGGTGTACCGAGATCGGCTGGTGGTAAGTAACGTGGAGCCGCAAGGTATTAACCAAAGGTAGATATCACTTGCAGGATGGGTGCAGTCGCTTATTCTTGGGCTGACACCAAGAGTCACCTAGTAGGCGTGTGTAGTATTATGAGAAAAGTGTGCGTCTAGTATTTTGCATATACAGGCTACGAAGTTACCACGTGTGGAGGATATTATTATTATTATTATTATTATTATTATTATTATTCGAAATGGCGCTGTGCGTTCGTAATTTGGTTGGTTTCCAGTTGGTGAGTATTTCAGAAGATTTGACTTCTTATTTCGTAGTGCTTACTTGTATCAGCGAGTAAACGCTTTCGAATAGCGGATAGTGTTCGCTCTGAGATAGTGTGGTTGGGTCTCTGAGGATTCGGATCCCCTTGGAGCTGCACCTGAGACTGGCGATCAAGGGGACCGGTTCAATACTTAATTGTTGTACGTGTTATTTGTTACTTTTTGCTTTATCTCTTTATTTAAATACGTTTTTTTTTTTGTCAGAAATACTGGTGATCAATGAAGAAAAACAAAAGTAATACCAGCCACCAAACGACTGCAGATGTCATGCATCCGTCGAACAGATGCATGCCACCCAAGCGGACAAGAAACAAGCAGTCTCCCTTCGCTTCGAGAGCAGCATATAGGACAGCTGGGACACTTCCAAAAAGTCCCGATATCTCTCCACTAGCGTCGCCCTTATCAGCCCTACCCGTTCCACTTCTAGCCACCCAACTTGCAAGCTCTGCTGCTGCTTAGTTTCAAGATTAATGACCAGCTCCTTCTCTTCGGTTTCAAAATTCTCTATCTTGTTGCCCGCAGGGGTGTCCAGCCAAATCAACAAGATCGACACTCGACGCCCCTATACCGATTCGTCGACATGGCCGCACACAACCTTAGTTAAGTCTATTGCAGCAGCCGATGAGCGCCACCTGAAGGTATCTGCTGACGCAGCCGGTGCCGTAAGGATATTGACTTCAAACACTAGGCTGGTGTCACCCGACACAACTAGAGTATTTGAAGAGGCAAGCATCCTTCTGTCCACTTCGACGATAGCCCAGGCAAACAGATCTTCAAAGGCAAAATACTTGTGGGTTGAGACTTATCTCTGTAGGATATAAATTTAGACGGTGGGCAATGAAAATTGCTCTCTGGAGCATCCGACGTCGACCCTGAAAACAGCAACGATCTCGCCATTTGATATACGGCAAAACGTCAGGGGGCGAGGCTTCCGTCCACGCTACGCGCAGCTTCTTCTAGATGACATCCAGGTGCAGGATTTTCAACGTTGACATCAAGAACGCCTTTAGCGTTTACATCCGAGACCCGAGGCGCTTTTTCTGCTTCCTCAGATCAGACATGGCCATAGCCACAATCATTGATAAATCGAACGGGGACAATCGACCTGTTCGATTTATTTCCTCCGTGCTCCCTCAGGAAGACGGTTTTTAGTGGGTGAGAGTCCCACACTAGGAGCTGCACAGCTCTGCTTGTGTATAATGCATTTCCCGAAACTCCTAACTCCTCATCCCTACAAAAAGGCAGGCTCATATGTCGAATTCCTTTAATTTTGCCGTCCACTACATAGAGTAGACCTCCATGAAAGTAAAGGTCTACATACTATTGTTTTTGCATCTAGGTAAATGCCAGCGTGATCCTGTGTCAGGAGAGTCTCATCTCCTTCTAAAATATGAACTACTCTATTCTTACAAGAATTAGCTCAACCCGAGCCATGTTTCGTGAAGGAAATCGAACTCTATCTAGTAACTGCAGTTTGGCCTCCCCTTCTTTCTCCTTTGTGAGTGTTAGGCAAAATGTTGTTATCGGTTCTAATTTAATCTTAAAAAGGAAGAACGCGGTATGCATTTACATTACTTGACGGTTCAAATTGCTTTTCCCGCTCTGCTTGCTAGATGGTTTCGGAAACTGCTGCCTTTCAATGTCATAGATACCGCGAGTTAAGTATATTTGTTTGCAAAGCTTACTGCACTAGTCCTAAGTCGAAACGTCGTATTTCACCAGGGTACCACCTCTTCGAAACTTCACTGCTAGTAGATATATATACAGTACATACACACTCTAAAAGTCAGTTGCTGCCACTAAGACTGCTGGGAAAACCTTAGATATATCAACGTGGCCTCACGGCGACTCTACTAAGGTAACAAAAATACTTCAATAAATATTGATTTTTTGCGTTTGGCAGTATCGTCCAATGCGCCTAGATACCTAAACGTCTATATATATATATATATATATATATATATACATATACATATATATATATAAGAACATGACATGAGACCACACAAGGATCATAATTTCCAGTCATACGTACGGCAGCAACATATATAATATAACAGATTCAAATGTTTTATCTCGATATCATCATGGTTGTATACGATAATGCACGTAAACAAAACACGTCGGTTCTCTAGCGGATCGCGTCTGTTGCGCATTAGTACGTACACATACGAGTTCCTCGAGCGTGAGGTTCGAGTTGCGTCAAAACCACACTCTTCACACTCCTACACGAAGCACTTGACAACGTGCGTGTTAGCACTCCCTTTATATCTGACAATGACAAATTGTTTTTTTGCTGGGTCTAGGTCGATATAGCAATATTCGTACACGGACCATTTTTGGCCTTGTGCATTTCTGGGTGGGGGTAGTTGTGCACAAGGTACATTGTGTACGGCGACCACCACCTGGTTATGCTCTTTTCAGGAATTTTGCCAAGTGGGGGAACGAATGCGGCAGCCGGTTTTGCCCGCACGGATGCGTTAAGTATCACGGTGCGAATTGCCATAGGTGACCTTTGCATGGTCTCGCCCAGTGGTATTGAAGCAAAGGCGCCTCGAGAAAAGCGATTCGAAAAAGATATAAAAAATATTGTGATGATTTATTAATCATTTACAATACGTTTGCACACTCGGCAGTGCTCGCCTTAACAAAATGGTGGTAAACAGGTGTCACGTGAAGTTAAGAGTCAGTTGTTCGTGTCCTTGCTTGATGGTAGCCCCCGCTCTTATGGACCCGGTGCGAGCGGTATATCCTCAAAGTTCCTTGCAAAGTTAAAACGGTGAGATCCATAAGATTCCTCTTCGTGACGCCGAGCCCCAAGAGCGTCCTCGCAGATTCGGAGTCCCATACACCACCACCATCATAGAGATGGTGATGGATCCGAATCTGCGAGGTTTTTGCGGGTCGGGGAGCGCCGCTCTTAGGAACTCGACGTCATATTTGGTGAATTTTTCTTGCCGTGCTTTTGCCAGGTCCCGGTTCGGGCCGCAAACCTCGGCATCTAAATACAGACCTCGGTAAGTGTTGTTATTACGAGGTCGGGCTTTAGACCCGGTGCGCCCGGTCGACGGAATACTCGCTCACGAACCACCTCATGACCCCTTTCGCGGAGAAGACGCGCCACGCGATCACAGACGTCGTCATGGGTCTTTATGGTTTGTTTGTGTGTTGTATCGCACATCTGAGCGACATGAACCAACGTCTCAGGCGCATGACACCCGTGCCTACAACGTTTGTTGTAGCCCGGGCGTCCCCTGGCCAATCTGGCACGCCTTGGTAGTGCGTTGATCCTGAGCTTTAGTAGGTTTAAATACTCCTTACCAGATAGGTAGGGCATACCCTTAATCCAGTAATGTACAAAGGGCGTTTCGTGTGCTTTTTGTATATATATATATCACTTTCAAAATAAGCCACTATATATAGGATCGGCTTTATACATTGCGAGAGCAAAGAACTTTTCTACCAATATATTTTGGTCAGTCTTAAACAAACGATTGTGATATTGCCCTTATCCTTTTCATTGCTTATGACCACGACAAACTTCTTAAAAATTAAAATACTGGACTATGATAGACAACTTACAGCGTTTATTAGGGAACAAATTTACACTTATTTGTTACGGACGTCTTCCGAGGTCGTGAGGCTTTTCGTGCTTTTTAATGTGCGACAAACATTACCGCCGTGAGATGTACTATGATCTCCTATGGGATCTACTATGGATATCAAAATATGTCCAAACCACAAAGCAACCTACTAACGAGCCTAATTGTACGACAATTGGCCTCTAATCTAATAGCTTGTGTACCATTCCAAGCTATTAGCCAGAAGAAAGCTGTCAACGAACGTACTGTTTCAATCAACCTCCGAGATCGCGTCCGGAGTTAAGTTGTACAGATATAATCGGAGCAGGACATTTGTTTACTGTACTGATTAGCGTCAATGACTCGCTTACCCCGGAAAAGAACCGTCTTTATGAGTTACCGTTTATGTGCATTTATTTCGCAAAGCGCCGCGATCAGTTTAGTTAGCGAGGCCTACCCTGAATAATTCACCCATGGCAGCCCGGTCGGCGTATACTCAGCAAGGTTTCGCAGAGGCTACGCCGCCACTCGCCGACATCGAGCCGACATCCAAATGACGAACTGGCGACCTGGCCTTTATACTTTCGCGCGCGAGACGGCCGGATCGCGTATTCGCTCGTAAAATTCGTGAGAAAACGATAGCAAAATTTGGCTTGTCGCCAGCCTGTGTGTCGCGGATCATATAATCATCCCGACGATGGACACAACAGAAGGTGATATGGCGCAAAATGCGGCTGATGCGGGAGTGCAGGGCACGAGGCATTCCGCGGCGGATGGTCTTCCGTCCATGCATCACCTCGATCCACGTGATCCCACATCTTTAAGCGGGCCCTTCGCGGACGTCGACCCAGTTGGTCAAGCGTCGCTTGCGCCCCCCTCCGTGCCCTATGAAGGCGGGCCATGCCGTGCCTCTGCGGCAAGCGCCCACGATTTCCAGATGGCCAATTATCCGGGCGCATGCAACACGGCGCCACCCCTCAATCCAGGTGCGCCTCCGGGCCCGCCGTTCAACTACCATGGAGGTCCGTACAATGCCGATGTACCGTTAGGCAGCAGCAGCAGCAATCGCCCGTCGTTCTGTCCGTATCCAGCACCGCCAGCCCCACCAATACAACCCGTAGTAGCGTCGGCGCCCCAGCCACCACCGCCGGTGTGCGGCTATCCGCAGGGCGGCGCCGGTCGGGCGCCATGCATTCATGCCGTCCATTGTCGTCATATTCTGCCTCCTCCTCCTTCCCATATGCCGCATATCGCATATCCTCCGAGATGCAATTACTATCCCATGGCTAGGAGTTCGGCCGCCGATTATCAGGCGGCGGCTGCTTCGGCGCGCGGCTCGGCCGCCAACGAGTACGCCATGGCCGCCTCACAACAACAGTACGTCGGGCTAAATGCACCTATGCCTGGCGGCGGTGCGCCGGACGGTGTCGCGGTACCTGGCCACTTCCAGCCGGCGCCGCCGATACTCCCGCCACCGCATCCGCCGGTCAATGGCAGCCCCGAGGAGTTAGCCAGGCACTCTGTCGATCACGCGGCGGCAGCTGCGGCGGCAGCGGCTGCTGCTGCTGCAGCCGCCTCCGCCGGCGCAGGCGGCCCTGGCCCTGCTTACAGCTCGGGCCCATGGCGAGGGCCATCGTCTTACGACGCTGCGAGCGCCGGCCCCACTCGATCGGCAAGATGGCAGCACCAGCAGCAGCAGAACACCACGACGACGACCACGAGCGAAAACAACACTATCGCGCAGGGCAGTGGAGTTGGCCCGGGTCGACGAGTCAACATCACGACGGCGCCCGTCTACAAGTCGTACAGTGCGAAGCCGCCCGAAGTCCCAGTAGGTCACGCCAATAAGGTTCGGGTAACCGTCACGGATGATCGGAAAGCTCAGCAAAGGAGCAACTGCACGATCAGCTAACAAGTGCTAGCCGGCACTGCGCCTCCGGCGGTCCAAGGACAAAGGGCAATCCCTTACTTAGGCAGGTGTGCTGTCCCTTAATAGTGTGCAAAAAAGAGCGAGGAATCGACGCTCGCTGCGACGGTCATGGATGGGTACGATACCTCAAACGGCAAACGCAGGCTACTAGGAGAAGTGGCAAAGTTCCATACTAATGCGCATTTCAGAGCGGTATTGAGTAACGGACACCACGCGCACTTTCGATGGGAAACGCAACGAAAAGCAACCGCAACGGCAACGGTAACCACCGCCACCACAACAATATCGAGTTCGGCCCCTCGTTTAACATTTGTCTTGAAAGAATAAAAATTGTTTAACGAGAAAAAAACTTGGAAACCACAGGGAAGTGACAAGTGTGTTCACTTACTAACCCAACGTTGTTGAAATGACTCTTAAATAAATATTAGTTACCATGTTGAACATGTGCATCTGCAAACCCTTTGCATAAGGTCCATCTAGCGTTTCGAAAGCGATCGGTTGAAATTTTTGAAGAAATAAAATGCTCATATATTTCATGAACTTGTCTGTCACAACAGCGTCTCACAGAAAAGCCCGTCCCTTCTTAAGTGACGTCAGGGCCATGCTGTCTGGCCCTTTACTCTCGTCTGGACAAACACGAGGACACCTTCAATAAAAACAAATTGTTTAACAGGACTGCAAAAACGCCGTTCAACGCACAGCCTTTGCCGTACAAAGCTCCGAGCTCTGCACGTAGACGATAGACCGTAATGTCCCAAGGGCGTCCCACCTTCTCTTTGCAAATGCACGTGTAAATATAAAAAAAATATATCTAGTTCGCAGCCCTGCATGGATGAACTGTTGCACCACCTGTAATGTGTCAGGTGGCCGGCTCGGCAAGGCGCTCAGTCCAGAAGAAGACCCGAAGAAGACGATTAAACTTGGTAGCCGTGAATAAGAATCTAGGCAAGAAATATCCCTCACGAGCGGTAAACTTGAGAAAAGTATTCTGAGCTTCCTGGGCCAGTCTTCGATACGTAAAGGTTTGCCCTCTGGAAACATAGGAGGCAAGAAAATCGAGGATACTTTTTCCACCGGTCGGCAGCCCGGCAACATCCTGTAGATATCACGAAAAGGGGCCTTGACCATGGAGAGTGCACATTGAGGCAGAATAGCTCGCATTATATGTATAAAGTTTGAGGCCACGGTAACGGTTTCGTAGGCCATTATTTTACAAAGATGATCGGCAACCACTAGCGGATCGCCTGGTGGTCTTGCTAATTGCCAGTTTGGAAAAGTATTAGTAATAGCTTGATTATACAGACCTGGTGTGAGCTTCCCGCTAACTTTAGCAAATGGTCTCGTGTTACAGCGTTGAATGCGTTAGTGTAATCCAACTTGAAAACACAGTGGGGCTATGGCGGGAGGGCAGACATGCACAAGCAGTGTAGGAATGGCAGCTTCAGTCCCACCCGGCATCCTAGTTAGTGAAGGCCAATTGCGTCACCAATCATTCACAATTCCATATACACTTCATATTCTCCAGTGACATAACGGCTAGAGCAGACTTTCTTCCAAAAGGTGAAAAGCTTGGCGTCTAGTAGAGAAAGATAACTTTTAGGCGGAGCTCGTTTTTTAAGAGAGAGCCTACCTAGTATGGCAAATATGTCAGCTAGTCGGTAAACCGACTGACCCATGGGTGCTGACCGAACGTTTAATAGCAATTTTGACGATCTTCGCCCATCGTTGTGACCTTCGGTACTGACCCTTTAAATTTCTTCTAGTTTACAGACGGCTTTACCAAACTGAGAAGACTCCGAATCTCCGGGACGGCTCACAATGTGTAAGCGTGAGGTGCACCAAACCGTCTAGCAACATTCCTTAACCGTGCACCACCTGAGAAGTCTCGGGTGTTGGTGCGGGTGATTTCGGAGAGTGGCCGAAGCCTGTTTTTTGCGGCAAGGATGCAAAAAACAGCAGAAGCAAAACAAAACAGAGCATACCAAGCTTGAACCTAATTTTCAGACACAACGGCCAAACCGAACAATGTGGACCACCCTAATCCGACTCATTATATGCTGAACGTCCGGGTCAGATCGTATATTGAAAAGGGTTTTTTCGTTAAGACCGCAAACCGCTGTCTTAGGATACGCGGCGTTTAGCCGGATTTCTAGCCGCTAAATACGCTACATGAGTAACGCACGCAGACAGGCCAATCTGATGCGATTTTTGGTATAACTGCTCGCAGACAACCGGCCCGATAAGAGAATGGGATATTGTGATAACCGTTTAGTGCCATAATTTAGCTTAGGGTTAAACTTCATTGGTTTTAAGAACAATGTTTTTCGTTTAAATGTAATATTTTGATCATACTTAATCAATTTAAAAAACATTCATGCCAAAAAGACACGTTTCGCATATACTTGATGTGATAGTTGCTTGGCCATACGCGCTTGGTCTATGGTTACTATGCGTCACCTTGCTGTCGTTGGTAAAGTATAAAATTTGCTTGCTATCGCTAGTAATGTATATAAAGCTATCATCAAGTGCATCAACGAACAGACAAACCAAGAGCTAATTACATATTTTGTCGTTGTCGTTAGACAGAACGTCAACGACAGATTTCATTCAGATTTTCGTTAGACAGAATAAAGATAGAAGAATCTGACGTTCTTCTGGGAAGAAATTCGCGACGGGAAGAAGTGCCTGTCGTGTCGCCACAACTACATTTCAGCTCAAGCAGAAATTGAGCAAAATTGTGAATGCCATCAGTCGGGCAACGGTGCTTAAGCTCCCCGTCTCGGTGTTGGAACCCGTCGCCTTCGGAACGTTATTCTAGCATTTCTCTCTTGCTCTGTCTCTCGTTCCTCTCTACCGTGCGTGCGCGAAGCAGCAACGACAGCGGTCGTTCCACGTATCGTAGCGGTGATAGAAGCGGTAAACAGCGTCGGCAAGATCTGACGGCGTCTGAGCGATTCCGGTGCGCGACCAGCTAACAGACGGAGCAGTGACTACAACGTCATATAGTTCTTCTGCTTCTTTTGCGTCCCCCTGCCTTCCACCGAAAGTAGTTTTGCGGTCAACACACGTTGAAGAGCGATGAGGGAAAGCAGTAGAAAGTGGCTCGTCCTAGATAAATTTGATCTGAACGTACTAGCGCATCCTACACAGACCGGCTGCCCTGTCTGCTATGACGATATTTGATGTGGCGCTTGGTGTGTCTAGAAATTGTTACTGAATAGCCCCGAGTGCACGATGGCACCTCCGTCCTAATGGAGGAGTATTAGGAATGGCCTGCGGCTCATAGAAGAGCTAAGAGTAGTAAAGCTGAGCTTATTTCAACCATGCCAGATAGCAACATATTGCGACGGAGTTGCGTCAAACAGGTCAAGAACAGTAGTTCTCTGACCGCCTAAAAATGGCTCGCGTTTTTGAAGCGATGTATCTGGATGGCAGCACACATGTTAAAATGTCAACGAAACCACGATTAATGAGAGCACACGACTACCAGAGCTACAACACACCTCGATCTTAAAAAGATTTAAAGACCTATGACGCTCAACATTGCACCGCTCCCACAGCATCGGTATTCTGTTTTCTCTAGGCAGATTTTTTTAGAACCTAATAGTAAAGAATTTGCTTCAAGATACCCTTTAATAAACCCCTGGACCGGGGGGGGGGGGAGGGCTATTAATGATTAAAACAGATACCCCAGACATGTGTACCAGCAATGGGAAGCAATTGAGCCGTGCCACCCTGGATACCGGTAAAATCATTACTCTCTGATCTTTGATGGTATCTTTTTTGAGTGCTGAGCGAGAGCTTGATTGAGACTGGAGCTGATGAAGGCTGGAAAGTCCCCTGACATGCTAATGCCTTTTAGAGACGCTCCTCAATAACCATGATATCTAGTCGACTGTAAACAGACTCACAGAGATTGGAGGTGAAAGAGGCGCTGCACAAAGTGGAGCGACCGTAGTAGCAAGCTAAAGTAGTCGGGTGAGGTGAGGCCGCAGTACTGTCTCAAAAAGACAGTACTGCGGCCACCCCCCGGCAAGAGGCAAAGGGGACGACCACATTCTGGTTTCGTAAGTCCCGCACTACAACGACGTCTTGTGAGCACAATGTTTTCTACCAGTTAATATTTAGCAAAACATTAGTGGGCGCGTGAGCTCCCACAAAGCGGACGTTTCGCGGCCACCTCGTTAGGCGACCTGACGCCCTGGATTGTTCTGCGAGTTTTTTCTTTGAAGAGAAAGATTTTGTCATTAAGACCCCGCTACCATCAAAGAATAAAATAAAACATTTGGCGAGACACTTGAAAAATGACGGCCAAGTTGTGCCACAAAGTCATTAATAATAATGTATCTCGTCCTGACATCATCTTTCAGACTTCATGGCATGCGAATGTTAGACCTTACCTTGTCTTGTATGTCAAAATGTTTAAAATCCTCAAATTACTACATCTTATTTATAATTTTCTATGCGTACAAGTGGTATTTGCCCAAGATTTAGGGTTCCCTCCTCAGCAGCCTAAGATTTGATTTTTCCCTGAGATTATTCAAGCGAGAGTTAAAAAATACCTCGCGTATAGTTGATGGGCTCTCATATATGGTTATCAGAGTAGCTAGGCTGGTTGGACACCAAGTAGATCTGCAACATCAAACTTATCATTTTGCGGCTTATATGGGCCTTTGACTGAAGCTAAGGTGGCGGCCGCCTGTTATAGAAACACGTCTCGTAGTGAATCTTCGTACGTATATTGTTACGTGTGAGGTTACTAACGAGTGCCGAATCATATCGTTCTAACTCACACTATTCTTTTAGTAAGAAGAATATATATAATATATATATATATATATATATATAATTTTCTTTTTTGCATGCGAGGATAGATATTATTGCCCGCATTCAATGTACATATTGCTGCTAAATCGCGAGGCAGAATAATTAGTTTCGATAGCATGTCGTCGACTCGGTAGGCGTCATCTCGGGACGACGCCAAATCACACGGTTGTACGTAGTGCTGTGAGTAGCCGGCCAGACTCGTGTGGTTAGAAAAATTCTCCGAGAATCAATCTCGGAAGCGAAAATACCGGCCGCCAATTGTCGAACAGCCTTGATGGTAATCTAAAATAGCCAAATAAAACAATTTCAAGAAGACAGTACTGCGGTAGCCCCCCCTGAATGGGCAAGGAGGACGACAAGTGACTGTACTACTGTGTTTTTGAGTCCTACGCTAGCCTGGCTTTACCCACGACGCCGGGTATACATCAGGTATTTTAACAATACATCTCTCTAATCAAAAAGAAATATAACGATATACGAGTATATACATCCTAGACAGGACCCTCCGTAACGGTGCACACGTTCGCAGCCCGCAGGAGTTTAAATGCAATGTATTATGTAATGTATGTAATTAAACATTACATAATACAATATATATATATATATATATATATATATATATATATATATATATATATATATATATATATATATATATATATATGTGCTATTTCGTATATGTACTATGGTGCGCGCATGGATGATATTATTGGCCTCTTCCTCTACAATCCTTCCCAAATCGCAAAGCGGAGTAATTAGTCACGATAGCAAGCAACATCGACCTCATCAACTCATCGGCTCATTAGTCTCGTGATGTTGACGACTCGACGCTCGATCGGTGTTGCCGAGCCGAATCGGAAACGTCATGGAAACGCAAACATTGCATGAGGCGGCCCATAGGACGACGTAAGAAGGAGAAAGATACAGGTGCTTCGTTGGTGTACCTCGCACACGAGGTTCATGAGCGAAAAACAGGCATGAGGTAAACGACCTCATCCCTATACTTCGCATACCTCTTTTCGCGTTTCTGTACTGCGGCATTCCTCAACAGGAAGAGGCGAGAGAGAGGGAGAGAGAGCTGTATTCTGTATCGAGCAAGGACGGACAACAAAATCAGCCGACAGTTCTTGGCGACGTTGGACGGCTCGAGAGCACGAGTTTTGCGAGCGATTACGTTAATTGGCTGGCTACTGCTCACTGGTGGGTTGCTGCACAGATAGGGACACGCATGTAATACGTCCGTGCACGTTTGCATCCGTTTGTATGGTACGTGTATTTTCGCCTACACCAACTAGCTACGACACTGGCACAAGGACACGAGCTTGGGGAAACCCTAGTATCTCAACATTTTCCCTAGAGGCCTCGGTGCCTCGTGGAAGATATGCCTCACGGCGATTCAAACCCGGCCCGCAGGAGACGGGGGATGGTCTACACTGATTACGACTGAAATAACAAGAGTCAATAAAGAATCGCTACACAACAACAACAACAACAACAACAACAACAACAACAACGTTCGACGATACGAACGAAAACGGTCTTCACAATGCCGATCGATGCAAATGACAACAGCAACAACTCTAGCGCTCGGTAACTATACCTGTTCTAATTAAATGCTGGCAAAATAAACACTAGCAAAAACAAGTTAGGTAACAAACAAAAAACTCTACCGGTAATAGCAGTACTATTCACCCTTTTTTTCTAGAGAGGAACTATTCACACTTACTATAAGTCCAAACAGCGCAGATAAGTATATCAACACGAATAACAACAGCATAAATAATTCATCTTACTACTTTTAAAAGCGTCATACCACGGCTACTACTTCGAATACTTCAGTCGAATCGAAGTAGTCAGCGTTAGCCAATTGGTGCCGCGACTACCTAAGTCAGTTGAGCGAGGTCGCAGCACGCGAAACGATAGCATAGAACTGACGACAAGTAGTGATAGGTCGTCGGTAGGAGGTTGTACAGTATCGTTGTGTTCCATTCTTATTGACGTAGCCCGTAGAGGACTTAGAAAATCCAGAACGTAGAATGAAAATACACTTCCTTGAAATGCTTTCAATTCTAGGGGGTCGTGAGACGAACGGACGCACGGTCAGATAGACAGACAGACAGACAGGCAAACATAAAGTACTACGGTCATCGTCTTAGTCATTATCCGCACTAATGGTAGGAACACACAGCAAGAGGACCGCGGTGTAACAGCGAATCGAGTACGGTACCACAACGGTAGGTTAGCGCCGATGCTTGCTAAATTCCCCCCTGCAACTTCATTTTCCATCATCATCGTTACCACCCCCACCACCACCACCACCGTCGTTGCCATAATGGGAGAAGGGAAGCACGCAAAAAAACAACAGGCAGCGGACTGGAACATGACAATTGCCGTGCATGCGGGCGTGCAGATGCCTCTAGACGCAACATCGACAGAAGTTTTGACGGACAACTGTAACTGCAACAATAACAACAACGACAACAACAACAATAACAACAATGACATAAACAACAACAATAGCATAAACACAACAATGACATCAACAATAACAATGACATAAACAACAACAATAGCATAAACAACAACAATTACATAAACAACAACAATGACAGAAACAACAACAGCAACGACGACGAAAACAACAAGAGCGACAGAAACATTCGATCGAAGCAACAGGACCGCCATTAGCGACAAAAACAGCAACCATAACCAGCAGAAACATGAGCGGGTAACAACGTAAGCAAACCTATATTATACAATCATCTTCACAGATCGCATCCTCCTTCCCTCGTCCCACTGACAGTAGCTGGAAGCGAACACACGAAGATAGATAAATAGGCACATACATACGCACACAGGAAACGAAGATGACGATTCCGCGGCCGATATAGGAGCTGATGCAGAAGTTATCCGATACTGTCGTCAGTTCATTTCCAATCGGTCCGCATCCGGTAATTACCGTCATATTTCTCTACTATTATATATAGTAGACATTATATTATATTTATATATATATATATATATACATACATCTATAACATAGACTCACTTTTATTGTCACATAAGAGGGTGTGTGGTACATCATGATCACACATGCACTGTTATCAATATACATACTTCTGAAAGAAAAAAGAAAGAAAAACTGTATATATATATATATATATATATATCCTCTCTCGAATAACATGCCGCGAGCAGCTGACTGTATAATTGTATTTTCTGTATAAGTGTTTATGTTATATGCGTACTCAATATGACTGAAATTATATATATATATATATATATATATATATATATTCTGATTAACCCGCCGTGTTTAGTAAATAAATCCTTAGCGGCTCTGAGAACCTTATGAAATAACTGGAACACGTGTATGGGAGAGAAGCTAAAGCACAATTGGAAAAAGTTTTGTCATTGTTTACGCATTTCTGGACAATCGATTAACGCTAAGTCACTATGGAAAGTCCTTCCTTCCATCATGCATTATAGAAGTCAACGGTTGAATGATTTAAACGTTTATAGAAGTCAACCGTTTAAATGATCCTTGCCTTCTAGCTAATAATGCATTTATACAAAATTGTCCAGAGAATTATTCAAATCCATGTGTTTTACTGGCATGTTATACAACAAGCCAGATTACAATCGCTGGGGGGGATGGTTTCTAATGGGTGCGCTCGGATTAGAGTGAATCATGTACTCTCTGCCCGTGCGTTTAGCCCCATACTACCCGCCATTATATCGGCGAATGTGCGTAAATGCATTTAATAAAAAAAATTACATTGCAAGTTGGAATGGTAGAATTAAAAAGCCCAGATTGCCAACCACATAGATGAGCGCGTTGGTGCTAAATTGGGCGTGAATTGTTGGTTGTAAATATCGCGAATTCTAAAAAAATTATAAATGAATGAATATCGCTAATTCTAAAAAAATATGAATGAATGAATATCGCTAATTCTAAAAAAAAGTATGAATGAATGAATATCGCTAATTCTAAAAAGTATATATATACAAAATCTTACAGAATTCGCCCAACAAACTTTGGGGTCTAGTACAACTCGGTGAATAGAGCAAGGGGGTGGAAGTGTCTTCTAAAATGTGAAATTGAGCGTGAAAGTCAAAATATAAAAAATGCAAATAATTTAATTTCAATTAGTATTTGTATAATACGACACTACCATTGTAAGTACAAAGTATGCCTGAAGTATGACGTGTTAGGTGATGCATGATTTTTTGTCCAGAGTTGTCTTATTTGTCTATACATCGTTATAAAACCATGAGTGTCATAGTAAACCTTCAAGGGATTTATAAGCCCATGACCAAAACTTTTAGCCTCAACTCCTATATAACATTTCTCGACAATACAGCAGTGGTTACTATGTGACGTTTCTGCTATAAACGTATGTGTTTTAAAAAAAAATATTATATAGGTGTTTTGTAAAAGGCATGGTAGTGGTAATGCACGGAAAAGTATATATATATATATATATATGTAAAGGAGGTTACGAGAAAAATAGAAAGACAGCTACAATGAGGTATTCACGTATATATATATATATATATATATATATATATACATGACACAGAAAGGGAGATAAATTAGTAGAAGGTTAGCTGATATTACCACTTAGTTCTGACGTTTTTCGGGGTACGATCACCGCGACTGAAAGACGCTAGTGTGCCATGCTGTCATCAGATGTGTCGTTTCACTAATATATACATTGCAAATGACACAACATCAAATATGTCGCTACGACGCTCCGGCTGCTGTGCAGATTTCTGATAAGTTCTGCATAGGTGACATGGCATGTCCCAACAAACCTTTGCAGATGGTATTATAGTATCGAACAGCTGGTAACTTCCATATACGCCAAGACAACCTTATATATATATATATATGAGCTGATAAGGGATTATACAAGAATATGGATTTTGACCATATGATCATCCGTCAACAGCGTGCGATGCCCACACGCTCCAGGGACTCCCGTTAATAACACAGAGAGAGAGAGAGAGAGAGAGAGAAGTCACGCGATAGATAAGCTTTTCAACTCTCTGCAACCATCATTTCATCTGCGTAGCTCGATGAGATGATGGTTGCAGGAACTGCGCCCACGCTCTCACAACCTCCAAGAACGGCTACATGCAACTTCATGAGTCTCTAGCGGGACAGCTAGGCTATAGGTGATGCGCAATGTAATCGACACTACGCCAATCGCTGGTCGCCACGGCGTGCCGCGAGTTATGAGCAGGCCGCATAAATGGGGATGTAAGAATAAGAAGATTGCCATAGGGAAAAGTGGTTGGAAAAACAGTCTTATTTAATTATTTGATAGCCTTTGATCTGAGCACAAGTAGACCGGCACAATACAGTAGAATATAATTGTTTCGTCTCGAACGGCGGTGCACGACAACATGTCTAGTGTCAGTGCAAAGCCACTCTCCCATCCAAGAGGCCTTATTCAGATCCCCTCATCTCCGATCCTGTGTGCTCTATGACCTTGCGGCATGCGACTAGCAAGGCATGCCTATCGATACTCTAGAAGGTATCTATAGGCACGCTGCAGTACGCAGTATGGCACGTTCCTCAGAATAAGAACAACAACAATCGTATGAGCAGGAAATGTGTGGTTGCTATCGCTGGAAACGGTGATTCATTCAAGTCTTGCTTTCAAATAGACCACACAACTCAAAGTTGTTCGAGTAGGGCCATTTTGAAATTAACTTAAACAGGTAATCACACTAAGAGGTAATTAAACTTAAACACCACTCGTGTTCATTGGCAGTGATT
The DNA here is from genome assembly GCA_003439945.1 of Dermanyssus gallinae. NCBI lineage: Eukaryota > Metazoa > Arthropoda > Arachnida > Mesostigmata > Dermanyssidae > Dermanyssus > Dermanyssus gallinae. Next base: position 1,592 of record QVRM01005695.1, on the reverse strand, counting down.
CGCTTCGACAATGGTTGAGTTTTCGGGCTGACCCTCAGCCAAGATTTAACGTCCAAGAAACTGTTTTTCACATTGCTTCATAGGACGGACCGCCATAAATACAAATGTGTAACGGTGGGGCTCGAACCCGCGCACCTATGTGTCTCCTCCGGTTGCAAAGCGCAGACTTAATCCACCACGCCACCGGTTGGACAATGGTGCTTCAACAACCTGAAGATCTATTCAGTTGCTGTATACACCAATGTGTATCGTGAATCTCACTCGTCTCAACAATTACTCAACGTTTTAACTTAGCAAACAGCAGTGTTCTATCTCTAAGGATGACCCATGGTAACTAACTCTAAACGTTACCTATAGGTTTGGAATCAGGAATGGTCAGATTACCGACCCACTCTATGGATAGTAATGGTATGTAGACGACACCTAGTATAAACCGTAATGGAAAATAGCCCACTATCTGTTTCAACGTATGCGTTATAGAAAAATGAGTCACCTTCTGCCATGTTTGTGTTTTTAAACAGAAATCTTATTATTCGGCTACTATTTGATAAATGATTGTTAATAACGTAATTCCTTGCTTCTTCAAAATAAGGTCAAAATAAACCTAAGAAAATGAAAAGTAGCTAGTAATGTGTGTGCTATTGGCATAAAAAGTATGGTACTTTGCACCAATCTCTATGGGATACAACGCCCTTTCGGTAAGAGGCTCACAGGCTCTTCCCAGAGAGAGACGAACACGGGTTAGGACAGAACGGTCTTGCTGCGGCTGTGTTTCTGGGCAGGCTGTACATGTATTATGCTTTAAGTAAAATAATAACTAATACAATTCTGTAAAATATATGGTATGTCACACGTTCCTCATTCTAGATGTGGCTGTAGTTGAAACGACTATAATATTCTGGGATTACAAATAAATAATATTAATTCTGGGAAGACTGTGTCCGTATTGGCCTCCGTAAGTTCGAACCCACTTATAGTTCTGTAAACCATACTTGTTTCATTTTAACAGAGTATAAATGTATATAATTGGCAACCGCATTTTCCAGTTATTCCTTATTAAAAATGTTATATATACTCTGATTGAGGAAACTAAATTGAATGGTATAATTATGTAAAATCTATGGCTTCTCACACGCTCACCCTTCTAGCTGTAGCCGCTAGTTGAAATATTCGGTAATAGTCTGGGATTATAAATAAATGACAATAAATTCTGGGAAGGCTGCGTGCTTTCACTGGTTGCCGTTAGAGTTCACATATCGTTTTTTAACCATACTTAAATCACTAAACAGAGTAGACATATGTATATATATATATTATAAATATATATATATATATATATATATATATATATATATATATATATATATATATGTATATATATATATATATATATATACTCTGCTTGATTGAAGTTAATTGACTGCTATCACTATGCAAATGTATGGATTGCCGCGCGCGCTCTTGTAACTGTGGCCTAGTTGAAGCGATCGATCACATAATAAGTAACTATATTCTGTAATTACAAATACGAAAAATCGTTCTCATCATGTATTGCCATGACAGCAGTAGTAATGTATAGCCGCCGCGGTAGC
>QVRM01005694.1:0-91192 GCA_003439945.1 Dermanyssus gallinae | reverse complement strand
TTTTTTCGTGGTTCAGTTTCAGAGCACTACACGACCACCGGCCGGCCGCACTTGCAGACGAGTTCACAGGCGGCAGCATGGGTGGCTCGAGGGGCGTCCGTGTGTGCATAGCGCACTTTTTAGTTAATTGTCTTTGATAACAACAAAACAACAAGTTGAAAGTAAAAACAAGTCGTTGTAGTTATAATAGTCGTAGTAGGGAAATCGTCGTCGTCGTCATCATAGTGCTGAGCGAAGTAAATGGACGAAACGCATATTTGTCTATGTCAGGAACCTGAGCTTTGTGTCGTCTGGTGGTCATCTTGAGGCTCTAGGTGAGGACTAGCTAAGAGGTCTCGGGTAGATAGTGGATGATGCCAACAACATCGGCACCACCACGCACTACCGAGTCAGTCTCCCACGCTACCCGCCTCGGGTGTGCGTTAACGTGCGTTAATTGTTTTCTCTCCCAACAAAATAGTAGCAAGATTAGTCAAACGTGTAGTGAATGAAGTAAAACGGGTGCGCAAAGTGCAGGATGCGGATGCAGGATAATGGTTGTACTTACTTTACCGTTGATTTATTCTATAATATCAAGAAAAGTGGGTGCATCGGTCGCCTGCGCCTCGCGAACGGAGGAGACACATGGCGCGCGGGTTCGAGTCCCACCGTTGCACATTTATATTTGTGGGGGGGGGGGGGGGGCGTCTATGAAGCAATGAGGAATGCAGTCCCCGATGACGTTAAATCTTGGCTAGGGGTCAGCCCGAAAAGTATTATTATTTTATAGTCGTATTCGTTGTTGTAGTTGTCGAATACTGTAGACTGCAACAATCTACATGTGTACGAACAGATAGAACTAGACACAAATAGACATCATTGAATCATTGTAGCAGTAAGTAGACTGAGAAGATACGCTAACAGAACTAGTCGTCTAGAGTAGACGGCTAGAAATACTAGGTGGCTGGCTGGCTGCCAGCTAGATGATGGGTGATGACTGCCGTAAGCAGTTCGCAGTAGTCCGGTGTAGGCTTGCGTAGTTGCATCGTTAGGTAATGAAAGTTTGTTAGAATATTATATTTATCATTTCGACTATCACCACTACTACTACTAATTCTACTACTACAATTACTACTACTGCAACAACTGCTTTTTCTATCGTCGAAATACGCCACGCCACGTTTACCGCGGCGGGTAGAGCGCAGCTGGCGTGGCTCTTTGACTGGCGACTCCCTGCCCATAGTAAGTAGGCGAATGACGACAGACGTACGTTCGAAATACGACACGGCGGCTCTTCGACTGGGAACTTCCTGTAACATGCAAAACAATTGGCGCAGCTACGCTCGCTCTTGTACGACGACACTCGCAAAGCTGTCCCTATTGTCGGACATCAAGGACATCGCCGCGACCATTGTCAAACGGAAGCGGGCCTGGTACAGACCGCGGAGTGCGCTCTGCTCATGCAAGCCATACAGGAAAAGTAGTGGAGTGGTTGAGGTAGTATTGTGACGGCGCATCTCCGCCTCAATGTACGGTAGGACGCGGGGAGGACAGCGTTCAGCCTAACGGGAACACACCGGCTAGCTACGCCTGGTGCATTGCACAGCCGAGCAGAAGAGCAGTATAGTCAAGTCAAGTCAAAAGCACCCCTATTCAAGGGTCATATATGCCTAAGTATACATTGTTTTTAACAAAATATTCAACCTCTATGTATAATTGGAACATACATCAGGTCTGACGACATCAGGTCAGACTTCGTGGAACTCTCCACGAGAATGTGTTGTTTACCTTCACTGAGCGCGCTACTTCCAGTGATCTAACATTCACACCACTTCGCAGTCCATTATTTATATATTTATACATGGTCTGGTCAGTCCCGAGACGATGGAGCGTCCGGAATATCAACCGGTTCTCCTCCCCTTCCTCTCTGTCTGATCTTACGGTCGGCTGAAGAAAGAGGTTTGGTCGTCGTATCATTGTCGTTGGTGGTGATGGTTTTGACGATCGAGGACGTTTGTCGTTTTTGTGCGGAATGCGGTGGCTTTGTACGCGCTCGGTTCTGATTAGTTAGTTTGATTCGTTCTAATAAGCGTGTAGACGGTAATGTTGTACAGTTGTTGACTGTTGCTATACAATGCAGCGCCTCGGCACGCACAATGTTAGGGGAAGTTAGCGGCTCTTGTAATCACGTAATCTCTCCTTACGTGAGAGATTTTCTGGTGGGTTTATTATGATGCCCACAACATCGGCGCCATTGAGCAAGTGCCAGGACTACCCGTCTCGCGACTGCGCGTAGAGTATGTTTTCTCTCCTCACCCAAAAAGTGCATTATTATTTGTAATAATAATAATAAATATTAGTTAGCAAAAATACTACATAGTGATGTGTTTTAATTATTTTTGTTATATTCACCTTAGCTTATAAGTGCACATTACAGCATCGTAAGTAAGATTCGAAATGAAGGGAATGCAGTTCTGCTATTGCAAGAGACTATTGATTGATATGCACGCAAACCACCGCTCCCATGATCCGTCGGATCCGGAGTGGTCGGTCCACATCTACTACATGAAGGTTGGTGATTGTGCTATATTGTGGTGTAGCGAAACAACATGAAAGTCGACGAAGACTGCGAATCGGACCACTATATGGATGCGCACACGGTTAGTGCGCGAGAAACGCCCTACCAAGAGAAGGCGGTGCAGTGCGGTGATTTCATTAAACCGGTGTTGAAAAATTCGGCGCTCATACTGACTATTTTGTGTTCCCATTTGCGAGAGTAGACTAGAGCATAGCTATTGTACTATTGTGACAGGTGCAATAGTTTGTAATCATCATCATCATCATAATTATCATAATCATCAACTGTATCATGTTAGTATTGACAGTACAATTCGTAATTAAACAGTAAGAAAATTATGTACAATTTTCGTCTTTGCCGCCGCCTCCGTAGTAATAGTGTTAGCCGTAGTATTGCAGGTGAGTTCATTATAAAAGTATCAGCAGCAGCAGCAGCCGCCGTCGAGTCGAGCCCGGTGGCGTAGTGGATTAAGTCTCCGCCTCGCAGCCGGAGGAGACACATAGGTGCGCGGGTTCGAACCCCACCGCTGCACATTTGTATTTATGGGGGTCCGTCTATGAAGCAATGTGAAAAACAGTTCCGTGGACGTTAAATCTTGGCTGAGGGTCAGCCCGAAAACTTTATATTTAGCAGCAGCCGCCGTGGAAGCAACAAGTCGCGGAATTCGAGGAAGGTGGTGGTGGTGCAGCATCAGTGCGCTCGTTGTCTCCTGTTTGCGTGAATTCGAGGTGCTACAAGAGTATGCACTTGCATGGACTGTCTGTTGAATAACATGTCTCTCTCTACCTATCTGTTTGGCTATTCGTATGTCACTCTCTCTCTTTCCTCTGCCTTTTCTTTCCCCCCGCTATGTCTCTCTTTCTCAATCCCCCCCCCCCCACGCTCTCTTACTCTATTTGTGATTAGTCATAACGAAGATGGCGGTGGTGGTGGTGGTGGTGAGAGCGACAGGCAGCGGGTATCAATCAAATCATCGGCGACTGTTGTTTATCATTTGGCCTTAATACTCGCATCGCCCTCGGGTCCATCCATACGTTGACCCGCCACCAGCGCCGACAGCAGTGCGCCATACAAGTTCCGCATTAATTGCTGCCGTTGTTGTTGTTGTTGTTGTTGTTGTTGTTGTTGTTGTTGCAGCTGTTGCTGTTGTTGTTGCAGCTGTTGTTGTTGTTGTTGTTGTTGCAGCTGTTGCTGTTGTTGTTGCTGTTGTTGTTGTTGCAGCTGTTGTACTGGTAGCTTTTGTTGTTGCTGTAGCTGTTAAAACTTAGTCTAAATCGTCCTGCTCTTGCTCCTCCTCTTCATTACGTCTCTCCCCAACCTCCCGCCTGATAATAATTACCTTCGAACGCATGTGTAGTAGTAGTAGCTCGTCGTCAGCTTTTGCCGCTGACCACTAGATGTCGCTGGGGTTGCCCGGTCACTCTATCTCTCCGAGTCAATTCCGCGCTAGGCAGTGACGGTGGCAGCGGCGCCATCATCATCACTATCATCACTATCATCATCACCATCACCATCATCATATCCACCACCGTAATCTCCACCTTCTCGATCTTCATCGTTTTGGCCTCTCCACTTGTGTTTCTTTTCCTGCTGATCACATCTGCCGCGGCTATTATCACCACCACCACCATTGCTGCGGTCGTATGTAACTTTTTGTTGCGGCGTTCTGAAGCAATTGCCACTTTGACTACTACGACATTGTTGTTGTTGTTGCTGTTGACCATAGGTGATGTTGTTGCTGTTGTAGGTGGTTTTGCTGCTGTCGCTGCTGCTGTAGGTGGCGTTGTTGTTGTTGCTGCTGTAGGCGTTGTTGTTGTTGCTGTTCTGGGTTTTGTTGTTTCTGTTGTAACTCTCGTTGTTGTTGTTGTTGTTGTTGTTGTAACTCTCGTTGTTGTTGTTGTTGTAACTCTCGTTGTTGTTGTTGTTGTTGTTGTTGTAACTCTCGTTGTTGTTGTTGCTGCTGCTGTTGCTGTTGCTGCTGTCGCATTTTAGTGACGTGTTGCCGTTGCCAGCATTAGAACAGCATTAGGCAGACAGGTATCGCGGCCGTGCCAACGGCGATGACACAGTGCCAGCGACACGACTCGTTGGCTCGTCAGTCAGGACAACAGCAGTCCAAGCGCGCACACACACACATTGCGTTGCTTTTGATTTTGCTTAGTCCGCTAGCTTGACTGACGGCGCTGGCGGACAGCTATGGATGACGCGAGTCGTCTAAAGGTCGGCCACATCGATCGAATGGTGACGACTGCAGCGTGTGGTGGTCTTCGTTGTTGTTGTTGTTGCTATTGTTACCGTGTTGCAAACGCCAACTGCATCAGTGGCGACAGTGGCAAACCTGTTAGTCGTGGTTAGTGACGATGAAGTAAACCCCTCCGGACATTACAAATGTGAGTAGAAGATGGTGAGGGAAGACAAGACAACAACAACAACAAGACTCGCAACAACAACAACATAATCATAACAACAACAACAACAACAACAGTGAAAACCACTATCAACAACAACAGTGAGAACCACTATCAAAATCACGACCAATTTCTCCCGCCAATTCTGCTTGTCCTGCTGCTGCCGCCGCCGCTGCCAAGACTCTGCCATTGCTGCTGACTTTGTTAACATGTCGAATATCAAGACGGAGTTGTCATTAAATACAATGTTGTTGTTGTTGTTGTGTTGCAAACGCCGCCTGCATCAGAGACAGTGCCTAACTTGTTAGTCATGATTATGATGATGATGATGAAGTAAATCTCTCTGGCCATTACAAATGTGAGTAGAAATTGGTAAAGGAGGACAAAACAGCAACAACAACAACAACAACAACACTCGTAACAACAACAAAACAATAGCGACAACAACAACAGTGAGAACCACTATCAAAATCACGACCAATTGCTCCCGCCAATTCTGCTTCAGCTGCTGCTGCCGCCGCCGCCGTTGCCAAAGCTTTCCCATTGCTGCTGACGTTGTTGACATGTCGAATATCGAAATAAATATCGAAACGGAGCTAACCTTGTACTTAAGTACAATGCCTACAAAGTTGTTGTTGCTGTTCTGGTGATCGCCGTTGTTGTTGTTGTTGCTGCTGTTTTCCTTTTTACGGTTGTTGTTGTTGTTGCTGTTGTTGTCCAAGTAACCGTAAGGTTGTTGTTGCTGTTCTCATAGTTACGGTTGTTGTTGTTGCTGCTGTTCTCATAGTTACGGTTGGCTGCAGCGACTCCCCGCATCGGCATACGTGAGGGTATACGAGCGGTTTACCGAGTCGGAGGCCAACGCATACTCTTGTAGTGGCATCATCCATTAAGGTTCCTAATGGTGCACTGAGTAGGGCGTGTCGCTTGCATACCTTGCAGAGGTTGCCCTTTGTCCCTCGTTGTCAGCTTGATCAGTAAGTAAACGAGTATGTGTTGATCGGCCAGCGAGCGGGCCGATTTCTTTATACTATTATTTATCCGCCCACTCATATAATGTTAGTTTGGTTAATATCTGTTCCTTCTATTCCTTTCGATGCAACGAGCATATGCTCTCTAATCTAGCCTCTGGGCAATCCCCTCAGTACAGTGGCTGTATGCTTTGGAGTGAAATGGCAACTACTCAACTCACGACTGAAGCTATCTGTTTCGTTTATTCTTATATATTTGCAGACACCGGCGATGCTAGCATTTTGTGCAAGAAACCCTCAATTACTTACTTGCCAACGATCAATCAGCTTTTCGATGATTCTTTTGAGGGATCTTCACAATCGGTTTTTCAGAGTAAAAAGCGGGCAAGCTCTTAGTCAGCCACGACTGGGTTATCTGGCGTCCCTTAGGGGAGCTGTGTCTCTCTGCTGCTGCACGCAACGTCAGGATAATAGAAAGGTCCAGAGGCAACGCGTCCGCGAAAAAACAAAAACAAACATTGATACTAACACCATGCTGAAAAGCTTTATTTAATCAATCCTCAGTTCCGGGGGAATGCCTAAAGCGTGGAAGGAGGGTACCCGTATTGTTATACTTAATGGGAAAGGTATAGAAACAGAGCCGGAAGGTTGATGGGGAATAATACTTAGGAGTTGGTGCTATAATATATCCTTGGGGATAATATCAAATAGATTCGAGTACTTCCTCGAAGGCAGAAATGCGGTACCAGAAGAGCGCAGTCCCATACGGCCCTGCGCCAATTGCTAGCAGAGATTTGGGAAGCTCTATCCGAGCCGAGAAGACAGTTATAGTTTCTAGATCTTAAAGCCACTTTTGACCTAGCGCCGAAAAACAGCATTATAGAGAAATTAGCCTTTGAAGGAGGCGGGAAGAATAACTGACATACTACAGAAGTGGCCCAAGGCGACGAATTTAGCCCGTGGCTTTATTGTGAATAAGTTCACTCAACTAGGGGTTACTATAACGTCGAACAGTGGCAGATTCCAAAATTATTTAGAAAGCAGAGTGGGAAAAGCAATTCGAGCAGCAGCAGCAATTTAAAACCCAGCAGTTCAGTCAATAGTTGAAGTAGCAAGATGAGAGAAGACCCAGTGATATGAAGAAAGCACTAGTTGTTTCCGATGTATAAGTTAATAATTTACCCGATATGGGTGTCAATATACCACAACAATATCTGTTTTAGGCATCAAATCGTATATTGTACGCTGTACTTTTGTATGCTTTTGAACTTAAAATATATTCTCCCTTGGACTCTTCCTCCGCGCTGCAGTTCGCGGTCAACTGTATCAATCTCAGGTGTGGTGACAATCGGATAGAGCTTTCTGTTTTGAAATGTCTAATTCTAATACACAGCTCTTCAGATCAAGACTATTAGCTCAACATTGCCAACCGCAAATGTTTCGCATGATCTAAATGCGCTAATATTGACGGATATGAAAATTTCCTCTGCACATAATCGAGGTCTAGTAAAATCAGCATCCGTACTTGTCAACATGTTGCTTTGTTTGTTTATCATTAATGGTCTAAAGGTGTGTGTTTGTCTGTATAAACAAATTGTGTTATATAGACTTCTAAATTGCTCACCCGTCTGGACGCCATCTTTATGCAAACGCATTTTTATGGTTGAGAGTGTTCAGGGAAGATTCCAGAAAAGGCTCTGCAGGAGATATGATATTGAGCCAAATGCTGTTAACTTTGTGTCACTGTCAACTGTATTTAGGAACAACGACATACAGGTACTATAACTGCTTGTAGCGGCAAATCTTATTGACCACTTTTTTGATGTGAGAACGAGCGTAGGATCCAGATATGCTTGCACGAAAATGTATCGCAAACATCGAATTAATCAATCATATGTTTGCCTGACGTGTAGCTGAAGAATCACACAGCAAGGCAAGCTTTTCTGCATTCCAGTTTCGTCTATTTTTTGTTCTGTAACTAAAGGCGTCTCGATTCTATTCTATTGTAAATGTTTCTTTTCTGGAGACGAATAGGTGTTGCACATCATTGTAGACTTCCTTGAAAGACGTGACTTTTGGCTAGTCAAAATGTTCTGGAGAGACTGGAATAAGTGATATTCTAAAGGCACAATATTTGGAGAGTATGATGAGAGTTCAATAAGGTTTCAGACGAATAAATATTGTTTAAGGCTGGTATTACTCACATAGGGTCGCGCGCTATCTTGGTGAATGATTACCGCTGACCAGTTTACGAGTAGCGGACGCGTTTGAGGCAATACTTTTTAACCCGTTGAAGTTGCTAGCAATAGAGATCCGTGTTGATCGTCCGGTTACTTCTCAGAAGTTTAAAGTGAACGATGCCTCCATCAACAACACAACAGTTGTTGACATTTGTTTGAAATTGTTGATATATATATATATATATATATATATATATATATATATATATATATATATATATATATATAGCCTTTCAACGCCGACCAGCTACGAGATCAAATTCACAATTGCAGGCTCTACTACGTGGGTTGTTTGGACCGGGTCGTTTCACCGGTATCGACAACGTTTTAAAGAGGAGGTCCTACCGATCTCAAAATGAGCGGGTGCATTCTACGGTTCGCCCCGTATTCTATGATTACCGCAAACGCTTAGATAGTACAGTTATCCTAGTAGGCGAATCTCTATTATGGGGATTAATTACGCGTAGCAATCAGTGAGTTGCACGACAACGCTGCTTCGAAGGTCATTCAGTTTTATATCAGGCACGGCACGCTGCCGCTATTGTTTTAATGCGAAAGTACTAAATAGAAACTAGCGTATAAATCGAAAATCTAAATCGGTAATTTACCTAGCTGCCAGGGCTCTGCAAGCGAAAACGACTTGCCCAAGCTTTACATGGTGCTAATGTTCTTTAGCGCGTGTGACGTGTCGGCGGAAAAGCGAGAACAATAGTTACCCAGGAGACCCCATAGAAAAAAATGAAGCCGAAGCCTGGGTGCTGCTATGGAGATGAGACTAATCGAGTATACAGAAAAACTTCCTGGTGCTTCAGCGTAGCAGAAGCTCTGCGCTGTTGGTTGCATACCGGGTCGATATTCGTCTCATGAGGACAATGAGACACAGGGTCTACTTTTACCATATATTTGTTACAATTTGCGCTAGCGTGTGCCCAAAAACCGGAGAAGCGATAGTATGTATGATCATCGTTGAGTGTAACAAGATCAACACTCTAGACGTATGGTTGTGCTTTCGACACGCAACGTAAACCTGTTTGGATTGAGCTTCTTAAAATATACCAGTTTTAAGGAATTCGCGCAGTGGAACGTTTTGCTTACTATTGATGAAATGAAGTAGCTTAGAGCATAAAGCGCTCGATTCGTCTATTCCATGTTTTCGTATGTATCCAATATATGGTGATGTCCTGCCCTTATACAATTTGTGTGCATATGCCACCGAGGAGATTCTCATGATCCACATATATAAGCGATTGAACCGCTGGCATACAAAAGACAATATTCCACACTTTAGTTCTGGAAGATAGTCATGGATGGTCATTTTTGTATATGCATTCTGGCTTTAAAGAGCGGGTAGAGGTTCTGATGCAAATGAAGATGAAGTCAATTTCACTCTATAAGTATGAAAATGCGCATAGAAAACACAACTCACCGCCGTTGTTATTAGGTCGTACAATAGATCGATTGTTTGGCTATGTTTATACTCACTTTAAAACGCAATAGGACATTAAGATATATTGCCGTACATTGCCAACAAAAGTGGAATCTTTATACTTGGCGCCATTTCAGCTGCTCTGCACATACCCTAAAACACGGGCACAATTTAATGCGTCAATATATATATATATATATATATATATAGCATATTAGCTAATTGTTACTAGATATCAATTTGTGCGAATACTTTAATTATTTTTACGGTGTCCTAAAGATAGTCGAGTGCAGTCAGGTAACTATATATATATATATATATATATATATATATATATATATATATATATATATATATATATATATATATATATATATATATATATATATATATATATATTTCGAAAATTAACCTCTAAAGGAGATCTTTAAAGTTACAATTCCAATGAAATACAGTATCGGGGAAGTGGTGACTTTTTGGATTGCAGAAGCTGTATACGGGACGTCAAATCAATGTTTAGCATGTTTTTTACCTAAATCAGGATCAGTTACATTCATTCACGCTTTAGTATTGGCCTTTAGTTCGCTGATAGACGTGGGATTAACATAAAATGACGGACGTGAGATTAACATGGAAGCGTGGGATGATGGACGTGGGAAGATACATATCTAGATCCGATGAACCTGTCCTGTGAAGCCCTTGCACAGGTTTAAGAATAGTGTTCTTGCAAGGCTGGTTATGTTGACCGTAGATTGCACGATGAGCTCGCCAGCATACTCGTACAGAGTTTCCCTTCTCGTGACAAATTTTCACAATTTATACACTCTATCCTACGTTTTTCCGACGAAACAGTCATATTTGTCACACTAAGGAGCGTTTGTAAGCATTTTTCAACTTCGGCTTTTTTTCAGGTTTGTCGGAGGGCATTCAACGACAACGTCATTAGCAGACACACCCAGTTCATAATCATTATCGGCGGGCTGAATTAGAAGGCACGACGGAATGCAGCGGTGAGCCTAGCATCAAGCAGAAGAATACGAACAGGCAGCAGAGGAAGAAAAACGGGAAAGCGAAGAAGAACTTTAAACAGACAGAAAAAAGATGGGCGGCAAAAATAGCCGAGAAAGCTACACAAATAGCTACGATGATTCGTACATTGACGTGTACGAGGACGACGATTACCATCATACACGCCAAGGTCAGCGGAGGAAGGCACATAATCGTAGGGTGCCAGCGACCCAACACACAAATGGGCTGAACAATGCGTATTACAACATACCGCCCGCGCAGCCGCCCCAGAGGACACTTCCACCCGCTCACTCAAAAGGTTAGCGTCCATTACTAAGCGGCTCAATGGGTTACGATGTCTAAACGACGGTTTACGGGGCCCCAACAACCGATTGAATAGATTGAAATAGTAGTAGTAGTAGTAGAAGCAGTAGTAGTCTACCTCGGTGTCGAACCCGGTGGCGTAGTGGATTAAGCCTGCGCCTCGCAACCAGAAGAGACACATAGGTGCGCGCGCGGTGTTCGAGCCCCACCGTTGCACTGATTTGTATTTATGGGGGTCCGTCTATGAAGCAGTGTGAGAAACAGTTCCGTGAACGTTAGATCTTGGCTGAGGGTCAGCCCGAAAACTTTACTCTATCTCGGTGGCGTAGTGCAGGTGCATTCGCCTGCAACCGGAGGAGACACTAGATAGGTGCGCGGGTTCGAGCCCCACCGTCGTCCCACATTTGTATTTATGGGGACCTTCCGTCTATGAAGCAATGATGCGAAAAGCAGGTCCGTGGACGTTAAATCTTGGCTGAGGGTCGGCCCGAAAACTTTACTAGTACTAGCTGCAAGCCTGCACCAGCGAATCGAGAGCGAATGAATGCCGAAAACGTACCGAATGGGGACAACGTACACGCACCAAGTAAATGCAATAATAGTCCATGGACTACTTGATCTTCGTAGAGACGTCGGTAGTACTAGCCATGATTGTTGTTTCTATGAGTGTTGCTATTGCTGCTTTGGTTCGGTTTGATTACTAGTGTCGCTTAACTACCTACTAGTTTTCACTAGCTAACTTCAAAGATGTAAGTCTTTGAGTGCATTACCATGATTAGAGCTTTAAAGATGTAAGTCTGTGAATACATTACCATGATTAGATTTAAGAAAATTAGCATGATTATAAACAGTCTTAATGCCCTAGCAGTCTGCTACTACTATATATTCTCACAGTCTGCTACTGTGAAAATATGATACTCCGCCGGCCTTGCATGCGATCAGCGGGATTATTAGACATTTTTAACTTGAGGTGTTACAGCTCCGTCAAAAATGTGTCCGAATCAATTGAAAGGAGGACCTTCTTGTGGCTCGCCAAAATATCGTGTAAAATAATATCTAATATAAATAATAAATAAAATTATAAAAATACAATATCAGAATAATGCCATCTTTGAACGGTAGCCTGGTGCGCTGGCCAGCAGGCGTCATCTCTTTGCTGGCACTTTGAAAACGAGCCAGATCTATTTTGTTATTTTGGGAACAGAAACAGGGGCTTGAGCACAGCCCCGGCCTCCCCCACCCGGCTTAAGTCGCATCTTCGGAGTAAATTTTCTAGGAAAAAGCGATGACCGTCGTCCTTTACTTAGTTTTATTCAATAATTGGTATTTTTGCAGTAACGTATTGCAAACAAGTTCGCATTGCAAATGGGTCGCGCGGACACGGCTATGACACTATCTTTGCTGATTTACTTGACTCAAAGATTCGATCCGTTGAAGTGGACGATCCCTACGTCATCAACATGGGCCAGATTCTCAATTTTGTGCGGCTCTGCGAACTGTTCGTCAGCAAGTGTCCCAACGTGAAAAGGTTTGCAGTTATGATCACCGTCGCGCTTTCAAAGTGGTCTCAGTTTCTATACCGCTGTATTTAAGAGAAGACGTATTATCCCCCAACCCCAATATATATATATATATATATATATATATATATATATATATATATATATATATATATATATATTATCACTCTTTTACCTCTGCGTATGAATTGTGATTTTGATGTTGAAGCGAACCAACTGGTAGGTTTAGCCATAGATACGTTCGTAAGAAGGTGTTTATGTTGTGTGTATGTGTGCACATTCTAGAATCTCCCTTTCGACGAAACGAGACGAAAAAGGGGACCCAAAGGATCAGTTGGAGCGCTTCGCCATGCTCAGGAACAGTTTGGCCAGCTTTGGGGTGACTTTTGCTGTGGCCTACTCATTTACTTTGCATGACCGCGAGATCAGGTACAAGGTTATGCTCGTTCGCTCGTTTTAGATACGGCAGCTCACTGACGCATGCATGTACGCCATTGCTTATAATATCACAATCGAATCAGATGCAGTCAGGAAATTTTCCAAGTGGAAAGGTAAACGAGGTTGCTTACAAACCTCAGTTTCGATGCAGATAGTGCAATATTTTGCTTTAACGAGCCTTACAATTCCCTATATCGCTTTTCAAATCTTTCTAGGAGACCGTATATAATAATTGATTGACCACTATTTAGAGAAATTTAGTCGGGCTGATAGAAATTTTACTCAACCAAATTGCTGTTATAGTATAGTGTATGCAGTTCATGATGTCACATGCATTTGTAGATATTGTTCTAAACTTAGATCCCTCTGCGCAGATAAGATGGACATATTTAAGTGCGAAGTTTGGTGTGAGGCATAGGTAAGACTCTGCACGGTTGGCCTTAGATTGAATGCGATCAATTCTCAGAGATGCCATAATTAGTGCCTCTGAGTAAGCGGAACCCTATTTTGGCGATTTGATGAACGGGTTTAAACTGTTAACGAGACATTGATCACAGTTGTTTTCATCTGTTTGCCCATAATTGACGCTTGAGACTGAGGCCGCTCCCATGTGCCCAACCAGTAACCGCAATCTCTCCTACGCATTATATATAATATATATAAGAGCTTGTATATGTATTTGAACATCTTCATCAGCAAACACTTCACGGTCTTCACCTTCATGCAGCTAGACTTCAAAAGCGCCGTTAACACGCTCAGACGAGCTTACCTGCTTAAGGCAGTTTGCTCTCGTTCCCAACTCTACCCGCTTGTACGTCAGATGTACAGGCCTCCACGCAAGCTAGTTTTCATCGAGTCATCTCCATTAAACAGGGTGACCCTTATGCTCTACTCTGTTTCGGTATCCACACGCCCTTTTTTCGAACTCCGACCGTGATTTTGGGACGACGACACTCTCGCCGGAGACGTCTTGGCAGTTCAGAGAGATATTACTTAGGAAAAGGCGTTCAACACTGTGGCAAGACTTAAATTCAACAACCTTAAGTACGAGGTTTTATTTCATTTTCAAGAGGACCCCCGAGAATACTTTGGTGGGCTTATCTTTAGATAATCAGCTTAGTTTTAATTAAAGAAGGTTCTGACCTTATCCGCTTCCAAGTGCGGCTTTTGGACGCTCACTCAGCCATTTTACTGATACGCGTGAGCTTGTCAACTCCAAGGTGATGTACCTTTTTCATGGCTCACGAGCCCATTTTAAATCTGACCTGCTTTAATCGTTTGACGAAACTTTGCGAAGTACCCTTCAGGGTACCCTAAACGTTCAGCTTAGGCAAACCTCTTGGTTACAGGTCACGCTTCCGACGTTTGCAGGGCGAATGGGAATTCATATGGCTTTGCAAATTGCTACTTCTCTCTATCTCGGGTCTCTCAAGAACACCCAGACTTTAGTATTAAAGATCGCTCCACTCGATGTATACCCAAGCTTCGTCGCTCAAATGGCACAAGCTTGCCGCTACTAACTTACTAAGATAAGTATAGTTAAATGCGCCTCACAGTCGACTTTGGAGTCAGAAGCAGTTGCCAGGTGAGTAACATGGGAAAATCACAAAAAAGGAAAAACAATAAAAGCTTTCTGGCAACAAAAGTCGCTGTGGCAAGTGCCGATAGGGGGCATGGCAGTTTTGCGTACAGAGGTCATCGGTCGAAACATAAAACCAGTGATCAACGCGGAAACGCTGCGTTTTACACACCCATTTACGACTTATTTTTCTTCATTCTTGAACGCAATTCAGCACACCCTGCAATAAATTCCCTACGACTCTTTTTTTGTCTGCTCTCAACTTGGCACTGCTCGAGTTCGCATCCGCGTTATTACCAACCTCCAAGAGCGAATTAGGAATTCTCAATGCCGTTGATATCGTAGGCCCTGCAAAAGTGGCATCCATGTCTGTTGCGGGACAGACGGCGTGTCGCATTCGTAGGCCTTCCGCCTGTCTACACTAATCGATGCTGTCCAGGACGAAGCAGACAGGGGTTAGTCTCGCCGCCTTAATCGTCATGCTGGCATAGCTGCTAGGTCTTCGGGGCGCGTTTGTGTTCTCAAGTCCATCCACGGAGTTATGCAGGACAGCTACGCAGCGGTGGCAAGTAAATATTGAAAACAATCAGCTATTAGAGATCCGATGAATGTTCGGCCATTTCTCGTATCTGAGAGCCTGCGTAGGCCTGGAACTTGATGTGACTGAGATTGTATGTTTAGCAAATTGTCTATGCAAGGCCCTTGCTTTGGATACCGGCGATACGAAAAACGAGCAAGATTCCTCTCGCGCAGCTTTGTTTGTTGATGTCGCACCTTCACGGGCGACTTGTAGACAGTGTTACTCTCTAATACAACAAGGCTGGAACAAACATTCGAGATAAAAAATAATTTTCGAGGATGACGTTCTGATTCATCGGTGCAATCAATATCGGTGCTAGAAGCCATCGACGTGGGACTAAAAAGATTAAAAAAAGCGTGTTAGAGGTGTGCTTCGATGTATAGATACACCGCCTCACGAAATTATAAAATTTGATGGAACTCTAACGAATGGTAGAGAAAGAATAGAACAAATTCTATTCGTAGTCTATCATAGACATTTCATAGAAACATTAGGTCTCTGCGTCTATATCAACTTGGCCAACGTATGTGGGAACAAACAAGTGTAAGTAGTGAACGCGAACACTGGTGATTACACAAATAGGCAGTCTGCTCTATGTAATCTAGTGCGACAAGTATATTATTAGTATTAACATAATTATCGTACTGTATCAAACGATTTGCCTACAACAAAGGAACAAGACATGATAATAATAATAATAATAATAATCATCATCTTCATCATCATCATTAAAAAAAATAATAATTATTATTATAATAATAATAATAATAATAATAATAATAATAATAATAATAATAATAATAATAATAATAATAACCATAGAGTCACAAACTGGCATTCAGCAGGGAGACCCTTTAGGACCAGCTCTGTTCTGCCTCGGCATTTCGGATCTGGTATCAAGCCTACAGAGCCCTTTCAATGTCTGGTACCTAGACGACGCTGTCTTGGGAGGTCCCGCAAATGTCGTGGCGAGAGATCTGCAAACTATACTGAACTTTGAGGAACCAGGAGGACTGACTCTCAATGCAGCCAAATGCGAGGTTTTAGCTGTCGGAGGCACCCTTCAAGATCAGGCGCAAGCTATACAAGATATCATGGAAGCACTTCCTGGGATATCTTGTGTAACTCAGGGTAACCTAGATGTTCTAGGTTCTCCCGTAATGGCCGAAGAAATCCCACGCGCTCTCGATGCTAAACGAGAGACCCTGGTAAAAATTCGCCCACGACTGACCAGTATGCACCCGCCGGTGGCTCTGTGTCTATGGAGACACAGTCTTGGTTCACCAAGATTTGTCTACATGCTACGAACATGTCAGACCCTTAAATTCATGGAGGGTCTTGCAGCCTATGACGCGACCACCAGAAGCATTCTAAGCGAGGTACTTAACATTAACTTAGAAGGAAGCATGTGGGAGAGAGCTAGCCTCCCCATCGACAACGGAGGCCTTGGAATAAGAAGAGCTACGGATCTTGCTGCAGTGTGCTATGCTGCATCCCTGAATCAATTTGGCTCCCTGGCAGAATCACTTCTTGGTGAGGAAGCAAAGATTGAACTGAAAAAGGCAACCGCGGTGGCAGACGCCACAATCAGGAGTCAACTCGATCCTGGCCCTCTGAGAGAGCACGTAAGTCAAAAACTTCTTGACGCGTACAAAACTAAGAAGTCCGCGCGAGATATAATGAATAACCTTACATCAGCAAGAGAGCGTGCCGTCTTTCTAGCGGCTCAACATCCTTTCAGCGGGGGCTGGCTTCAAGCGCTGCCCTCCCGTAAGCTTGGCACCATGCTGGATCCAAACCCCTTCCGCATGGTGTCAGCTCTTAGGATAGGCGCCCCCGTCTGCCAGCCCTTCACGTGCCTCTCATGCGGCCAACCGGTTGACTCGGACGGTCTACACCCGTTAAGCTGTCTAAAAAGCCCCGGCAGACTTACAAGGCACGCTGAACTCAACGCCATAGTAAGAAGAGCTCTTAGAAGGGCAGGGATACCATCTACGCCCGAACCAGTAGGTCTTAATGGCAGCAGTGAGTTGCGACTGAGTCCCGCTGTGGTCGCACGGAAAATGCCTTGTATGGGATGTAACGGGTTTATGCACGGCGGCGTTATCATATTTACGCTACAGCGCAGTCGAATCGGGATGGGTAGCAGAACGTGCGGATTCTGAAAAACGGAGGAAGTATCTAGAAGCTACCACTTTGCACCCATTACATTAGAGACACTCGGCCCCATCAGCACAGGTACAGCAAAACTCCTGCAAGACATCGGAAAACGAATCGAAGACGTTACGGACGATCGACGCGAGGCCATGTTTTTGAGACAGATGATGTTGTTGGCCGTGTGTAGAGGGAACGTGGCTTCCATTATAGGCGCCATGAACTGACAGAAAGCGAACAGAGCAGGATAAACATGAGTTAAACGTTCATGCCTCACAATTGTATCAATAATAATAATAATAATAATAATAATTAACAAGGACTATTTGCCAACCATGCAGGCTCGATAACGGTTGGGTGGTGAGCCTCGGCCGAGGTCTCGACTACTTCAAGCCAGTCCAGGGCCGGTTCTGCATCGGCAGCTTTGATCTCAACCTGCGGCCGTGCAACGAGACGACCGTGAACATCTTTCGACGAGATTCCGCCAAGTAGAGTAGCCAATTGCGAAGATGGCGCGGGCAGAAAACAGACGACTGGAAGCCGAGAACAAGACGAAGAAGAAGATCGTGATTGATCGAGCAACGCCGGCATTTAGTGCCACCGTTAAATGATGTTGTTGCTGCCAAGAGGCGAGGGTGGTGGCGAGGGGGGGCTGGGGGTAGAGGTAGAGGTAGAGTCAGTTAGGTCGGGGAACGGAGGGGGGGGGGGGTGGGGAAACACAGAATGAAAGAAGTAGGTAAAATGAAATTGGTAGATGTTCTCGTAGTTGCAAGAAGACACGGCGGCCAGAGTCGCAAGATGAGCGATGAGAAAGCTCAATCGCGCCCCAGCTCTGCTTGTTGGTGTCGCATCTTCTCGGGCTGGCGACCCTCTAGACAGCTTTACTGTCTAACCCAACAACGCTGGAACGAACATTCGAACAACGAAGTATATACATTCAACGAACAGCGGAACACGTGTGTTTGTACGTACCATTAATTACCTAATGTAATCTTCACGCCAGAAGTGAAGCAGATGAGCGCTGCGCTGTCAACGGGTGCGACGTGCAAGCGCGTGCCCTGGTCGGCGAATGGTAGCAAAAGGGAACAAAGCGGCCTCTCCGAAGGATGATGCTACGAAGAATCTGTATATTCTATACTCTTATGATACAGTTATATATATATATATATATACACACACGTGTACGTGTATATATATATATATATATATATATATATATATATATATATATATATATATATATATATATATATATATATATATATATATATATATATATTTATATATATATAATTTTAAGCACACGCATATGTTAAGAAAGCACTTTTTATTGTTACATTTTTGGCATATACATCTACATCTTGTCTATACTTGACTGGCACTTAATATGATGCTCAATTACGGTGTCGGTGCAACTGTATGACAGAGACCTAAATAGTAACTCAACAGATGAAAGTCGTTCTCTGCAAACGTTTGCATCATTTAACAACTAGCAAGCAGAAATAAAGCGTTAACGGAAGCAACGCCGGCTGATGCCTGCTCAACTGCCCTAACACGGAAGAAGAAGAAGACATTTCTTGGGCAGATTTCGGTGTTAAAGTTGAAATAAGCAAACTGAAAAAAACACAGGACGAATGTCGATGTAAACAATGCTGAAGCAAATGTGATAGATACTGTCGAAACACTCTAATGTACACTTACATGTTCATGTATGTTTACTTGAATACACTTACCAAGCCTTAAAAAAAAAGGTTACGAAAACGAGGTCTGCGAGGTGCTAGTAAAGTACAGGGTGCACGAAGATACAGGGTTTTAGGAAAGATCTTGTTGAGGCACTGTGACAGCGAACTTACGAGTAAATATTATATCAATGGGCCTCCTGGCTGGATACTGCTCTTCAGCATATGGTATTGCCAAGCAATGGTCGGCTGTTTGATAAACGAACAGAACATACCGGCGTGTTTGAAAGAAAAGGTTTGGGTTCGTCTGAAAGTCATCCGAAGTTGGCTGGCGAAGGGTAACATTTAAATTGACATAATGGTGATAAAACACAAGCTTTCACAAGAGAGAATATGCAATTTGTATGGTACTGAATTGATGATGCGTTGATTCGCGGTTCAAATAACCGCGTATAGATATGGAACGTTTTTATTCGTTATGCACTTATGTTCCAAGAACTTCTCGAAAGACCACACGCGACCATGTGAACGTGAGCCCACTCTTAAGCCTCGAAACGAATTACTGAACTTTAAAGTTTTAACGCGTTTCGCCCAGTAAATACTTATACTACCGGCGAAACTACTTATTCGTTGATTAATTTAACACCACTTTATCTTCGATTCGTTGATTAATATAACATCACTTTAGATTCAACTGGTGCATGACATGCAATAGTGCGATACCAGCGCTTTGAAGTAAAATGAAAAAGAAATGTGATTGCTAGATAGCTAATGCTAGCATTGTATGAAGAATATGTTGAATATAAATACAAGCGTTTTTATTTTAGGAACAAAGTGCGCCGTAAATACGCGCAAATGCTGAGTGTAAAACCTTGTGTAGGCCAGTACATTCTCCCTCGTTATGCGTATAAGAAGGCACATTTTTTCCCCGCTCATATAGGCAGATTTTTACTCTTTCGGAACAAAGCCGTCGCCGCCTTCTTAAAAAATAAAGTTGGTATTAATTTTTTTCCGTCATGGGACTAAGTTTTTTGCTTCAACTATGTATCTACTGTTAATGTGAATGCACAGTTTGAGTGAAGCGGTCATGTCTTCGTTGGCGAGAATGCTGATTTTCTAAATATTACCAAAGCACTCCTTAAAAACACTTATTGCCGTCCTATTACGAATAGCATTTGTACATCATTTTTGAATTACTCAACTTAAAATTAGACTTCCATACACTCAAGCGTTAGATACATTTTGATAAGGCCAGAAAAAGCAATGTATGAATAGGCGATGTGTTTCATAATTGTTTTACCTTTTACCGTGATTACAGGCGGCGCGTTTATGCGTTGGAGTGGCTATTTCGTTTACTTTACGCCGAATGGAAAAGACCACCTGTAGCCGACTGAAACAGCCTTAGACAATCATTGCTTTCACTCAAGCGACACGGTCTATGATTGTCCGCACATGACAAACGTGACCTGCTACGGAATACATTTGTCTACATCCCTCCCATTCTCAGCTAGTAGCCTGGCCCTGAAATTCGTTCCTCCATACTAAACTAGTGATGCAGAATTTTCACACGTGCTTAATAGGAAGTAAACAACTATCTTCTATGATACTGACAATATCCAAGAGAATTTTAAATAGGAATGATGCCGAGGTTAAATCTTTTGTATAATTTACTCAATAAACTACGTTTCAAGTACGTAAGTGAGAAGCAGCTATTCCTAGAGGTCTCTAGTGGGAGGGGCTGGCTCAGTGCATTCTTCACTGTGTTTTTACGATAACGAGCTACGCTACTACAATTCGGTATAAATTGACTCCATTCAGTCGTGTTTAGCACAATAAAGTGCACCACGAGCAAATGCTTTTACACGCCAAGAACGCCTGTTACACACGCCATGAACAACGCACCTTTGGACAACGATTTATCCGCCTATCTACGACGTATCCTAGTGTCCGTACCTAGAAGATCAAGCATCTACTTACGAAGACGTGAACTATGCAGAGACAGCTGAAGTCGCCAATGATTTGTAGGGGGACCAACCCTATGGAATGCCCCAACATCCGTTGTCTAAGCAGACGACCTGGTATTGATCGTCACTACCGACGATAAGGATCTGCTCGAAGGAACAGCTAACTGAGTCTTTCTGGATATCCACAAACAATTCCACCACTTACTAGGAATTGGCTCCACAAGAAAAGCAGAAGCAATTATTAGCTTTAACGGCCTGAAGCTCTCTTCCTAAAATCTAAACTTCTCTTAAAAGTAGCACCCACACCCACGGTTAGGTATCTGGGCGCAATTCCGGATAGGGCTCTCACAGGAACACCTCATGTACACTGTGCAGCAAAAAACATCGACACACGAACGTTGAAGGATTCTCCCACAGTTTAGAGAAGCAACCGACTCTCGGTGCCATGTCCTAACGTTAGTAGTCGGTAAGATTATGCTATATGCCGTTCACCTATTGCAGCGCATGACTATCAAAGCTACAATTACTCCTCAACACGACAAAATGGTAAAGACAACCTATAGTGCTTCACTTGCCTAGAACCTAAAAGCCAAAGAACGAGAGCTCTCTCAGTATGTGCCTCAATCAACCGCCAGATAGAGTAGTCATTGATCAGCAAAGTAGAGACCATAATAGGTGAAGCTAGCAATGGAGAGCAATTCAGTCTGGCCAGCCTGGATACTAGTCACGAGACGAATACTCCCTGATCTACGAAAATAGTTCGGCCTTAACCGTGATTACGTTCAATAATATCAACACCGCATTGGCAAAGTTAACTCCCCCGTGATCAGACTCATCTGCAACTCTGAAGAGGTCGACGAAGTATTAGGCCACTATTACGAACTCTGTGCCTTTTTCAACACTGAACGAGCGCTACTCTCTCGAAACCTTAAGCCGGGGAGCCCCCTAACATGCCAAACTGTCGTAGAAGTTTTTGTTAAGAATTATACAATTTGGCGTATGGTAATTCGATTAGCAGAACTTACTTTATATGCAAAAGTTTTACCCGCACAAAGTCGAACTCTACCAGTAGCGCAGTGCTACAGCTAGCCCCGGCAAGGCGCAAGGAGGACAACTGGATATTAGTGGGTTTGCGATTTCCACACTGCCGTGGCATTAATAACGACGCTAGTCAACATAACGAAGTCCATAGAAAAAGTCCCGGTAAATGTTTGCCGCCGAGCCGAGACTATCAATGGAATTCTAATTGTTTTGCTGAGCTGCGCCACTAGAGCTATCAACTAGAGGCAGGCCAAAGTTCGCCAGCCGGAGGCCGTTTTTATTGTTTCAGTCGGCACAGGTAAAAGTGAAGAAAATGAAGTTTGGCGATTTTTTTTTAAAAAACGCATATAAAGTAGCAACAAAATGTTTATGGTGACCAAGGTATGGGTAATAATGCTGT
Source organism: Dermanyssus gallinae (assembly GCA_003439945.1). Taxonomy (NCBI): domain Eukaryota; kingdom Metazoa; phylum Arthropoda; class Arachnida; order Mesostigmata; family Dermanyssidae; genus Dermanyssus; species Dermanyssus gallinae. The sequence goes on along the minus strand of QVRM01005694.1, from coordinate 68,903 downwards.
GTCTGAATGGTGCCGTCGCCAGTAGAAAGCAACGAAAAAGTTTGGGATATCTTACTTAACAATCGCTGAATCAATGCCAAGGAGATCACTGAAGGGCTGCAGATATCTTCTGGATTAGTTGCAACATTATTGAAGAAAGGTGAAGAAAATTGCGCGAGAAGGTCTGACGTAGAAGACCCGAACTCTAGAACCTTTCAATAAGAAACGCACACAATTTTATTTATTTTGGATTATTTGATAAAAAATCGATTTTTATATTGCCGCAAGCCTCCCGTTTGGATGCGAAAAAAAATTTGAAGAATGAGAAAGTCAGTGGCACACGTGCATTGGAGCGGGTGGACACACAACACTTTGGAAGGTTAAATAAATGTTTTTTTTTGTTTTATAGCAAAAGTACTGCAACTTTTTGAACAATAATATTTTTGTGCACAAAAAGCACAAATCGTCACGCAGATTATTGTGTTCGTCATCGGGTTTATCATCTGCGATGTTTGTAATGCTCGTTTATCGGTGGGCGAGATCAAGAACGAGCTCACGCACGCGATTAACATTGTTATCGTCTTGTCTGGTCACTAGTCTACCGCTTACAAAATAATTTTATATAAACTCACGGCCATTCAGAGAAAATAAAAAAAATTCTGGCACATTGCTTCGATCGAAAAAGTTCTTTGGATGCTTACGTGCATACGGCACCACCAACTATCATTTTGTACATTTTACCGCACTAAACTTGATTGCGAAACGTTGCTCCATTTTGTTATGTATGATGACAATGTATAAAAACACATCTAAGCTAAATTAAGTGCCCCTTAGCGGTTCAAGAATTACTGGTTTTAGTAGAAGAGGCTTCTGTCTACATAGTGCCGCATTAGTCTTGTTTTGTGACCGGTACTCAACCACAACTCAAACCACAGCCACCGCTGCAGTCAACGTGCGAGCCAGGCTGATTTTGACGGGTTCGGGAGACCGCAGACCGTCAAGCCGGCACCTCATTTTCTGAGATGAACCCACGAAGTCAGATAATTGACGAATAGAAGCAAAATGGGTGGAAAGCCAGGGTGTTTGTACCCGCTCTATTATTCCAGATCAGAGGGAATGGCTAAAAAAAAGTGGAATAGATTATTTTTCTTTTACCCGCTGACCCAGTTTCTTACAATTTCTTACCAAAAACCTCTTACGAGTGCGAGGCACTCGGCATTTCCTTATGAGGCCGCTAGACAAGACGTATTTCGTGGGTGTCATGTCAACAACATGATCATCGAGCCCCACACTTTCCGTCCCGAGTATGCGCAAATGCCTTTTCTCTCACATGGAAAAAATAAAAACAATCCGCAATTGTCCAAGAGTGACGACAAGCTCCAACAACACGGTGTTAAACCTTCAATAATAATAAAAATGATAATAATTTTAATTTGTGCCCGTCGCTAAACGATGGGCCCGATCAGCCATATCACAAGTGTCTTCCTCAATGACCTAGGTTTCAAAATTAGTGCAAACACGAATGACTAGCGCAATGGCCAATATCTGCATCAGCAACTCTCGCTTACTGTGTGTAGACGAAACGCCGCCGCTATCATCTGCCCGCAGCTTGTTCAATTAAGCTGCTGTTTATCATAGGTATCTACTCTTCCAGGCTTCATTCATCATACTTATTCACTCATGTTGAGTAGCATATCAAGGACATATAACAAATAAAATAGATAAATTATAGCTTCCAGGCAATTCAAGTTCCTTATAAGATGTGAAAACATAAACACTGAGGTGATAAAGAGTTCAAATAAATTAGATAGACGCGACCATTTGCTGGAAAACTTTAAAATGTGACTCGCTTTTTAAGGTAAGTTGATCATTTGAAATTATTTGCTGAAGCATTGCTTGTTTGCTACCGCAGCCAGTGGCAACAACATAATTCTACTCAGTTCAGAAAACGGGAAACATAGAATATGCAAACAGCAACCAGTTTATATTATAGATTGATAAGATGGGCAAACCTCAGACACAAATGCCTATGACTTGTATCCACGTATCCTTCTCTCTCCTTCGCTCTCGTCTTATATATAGAAGATATTGTAATTATTTATTAATTATCTACAATACGTTTGCACATTCGGCAGTGCTCGCCTTAATAAAAATAGTGGTAAAAGGGTGTCACGTGTGTCACGTGAAGTGAAGGTCCAGCTGTCCGTGTCCTTGCTTGTTGGCAGCCCACGCTCTTATGGACTCTGTGCGAGCGGTATATCCTTAAAGTCCCTTGCAACATTAAAACGGTGAGATCTATAAGGTTCCTCTTTGTGACGCCGACCCCAAGAGCGTACCCGCAGATTCGGAGTCCCATACACCACTCATAGAGATAGTAATGGATCCGAATCTGCGAGGTTTTGTGGGTCGGGGAGCTCCGCTCTTAGGAACTCGACGTCGTATTTGGTGATCTTGTCTTGCCGCGCTCCTGCCAGGTCCCTGTTCGGGCCGCAAACCTCGCCATCTAGAACCCAGACCTCAATAGGCGTTATTATTACGAGGTCGGACCCGGTGCACCCGGTCGACGGAATACTCGCTCACGAACCACCTTATGACCCCCCTCGCGGAGAAGCCGCGCCACGCGGTCACAGACGTCGTCATGTCTCTTTACAGTTTGCTTGTGTGTTGTATCGCACATCTGAGCGACATGAGCCAACGTCTCAGGCGCATGACATCCGTGCCTACAACGTTTGTAGTAGCCCGGGCGTCCCCTGGTCAATCTGGCACGTGCTGGTAGTGCGTTGATCCTGAGATTTAGTAGGTTTATTCACTCCTTACCAGATAGGTATGACATACCCTCAATCCAGTAATGTACAAAGGGCGTTTTGTGTGTCTTTTTTAAATGTGTTCTATCGAACGAATTGTGTAGCTGTTGAGACCAGTAATCGGTCTCTTGTGTAGCGGTCTCAATGGATGTTTCCAAGCGCTCGCAGAGAAGTCTTGTTTTTGCAAGGTCTATTTTGAAGTTCTCGGTGGTTAGCATCCATTGGAGTGTTGTAGCGCTGTTAGACGGAAGAGGCGGAGTCTGGGGATACATTTTGCGAGGCAGGGAATGTCCAGACCACTGTGTGCTGTGTGCATGTTGAGGTAAGCGTTCGGCACCGAACATATATACATATACGTCTTCTGCCATCGTTAGAAAAATTCCGATCGATTACTTCACTTAGACTTTTCCACGTAAGAGATGTATGTGGCGTCATGGCCTGGGGGCTAGCGCGCTAGTTATGATTGCCATCTACCAGGATGTAGCCGCGATCTTTGAGCGATGCTCATTAAGGTAAATGATAAAGGTTAGCTCTAAGAGTCACCGACCATGCTGCCACAAAGATTGTTGGGGAAACCCTATATATCTCAACATGTCCGGCCTTCAGTGCATTAACGATAGGCCTAAAGATGAGTTCTAATACCGTATGCAACGGAGGAGGGTCTAGAATAAAAACTATAAATGATTTAGGAACGGGTACATCCGTTAGTAGATTGAACACCACTATTTCTAAGCCGTTGTTCACAATTTTTTAATAGCGCACCATCACAATTGATTTCTCTCGTGACGAAGCAGAGGAAGTTGTTTTTACGGATAGAGCAAAACTCTAGATTCTTCCTAAACGTACACGTGTACATGTATAACAGTGCTTGCATATCTCTTATTTGTAATAATGCACGTTTGCGCTTCAAAATAAGTGATGTTTTTAATGATTGCTTATATCCTGTATTTATTCTGATCACATATGATTTTTAATCTGGCTGCGCTACTTACTGGGTGCTATAGGCGCTCCTTGCGATTGCATTTTACTTACTCGTAAGAACCTTATGAACAAGCTAGCGTTATAATTGGCCTCATTATACAGCTGTTCGAGTACCCATACAGCTGACCTAGATGCAGCATTCTAAATATATGCACAATATTTATTAATGCTAATTGAATACAATTACCGCAATTATATATATATATATATATATATATATAGACACGCGTGGTAGCTTTTGCTGCGCAACATCCTCTTAAATGTCACAAATGTTAAAAATGTGTGTTCATTTTCGACATTCTAAGCTCAACGAGAAATTATTGAATTTATAATGAAGTTGCCGTCCGGACAAGAATGTCCCATAACAATATATACATGCTTTTTTTATTGTACATAATATATTTGCTATTGTCGAATCAAGGCGTTATGCCCCTGATGTCGTTCGTATCTTCGCGAATATGACATGTAAAAAGGCGCACACTTTCGCGCTATGTTTTGCGCTTGCTTTTTGGCTTGTGGAATGGCGTATTTGTGACATTGTCACTGTTCGGCATTATGAGCATTCGTTTGTGGAAATGCTACGTTTTACGGTCTTGGCATGCCTTGTATGCAACTGGATGGGCGGCTGTTCCGTAACGTGTCGTTTTTGTTTTGGTTCTGACCAGTTGACGTCGTATAGCTTAGTCTCCGTGCGTTAATAATAAACATGAACATTTAGTTTTAGGTAGTATGATAGTGCATGTTTTACTGTTAATCCAACTGAATGTGCGTGTGTGTATATACATATATTGGTATAAGGGATAAAGCAGTTCTCATTTGCCGATCGACCCCGTTGTAGTACGTTTGAAACCGCTAGTAATCCTGCTCGGACAGCACTTTAGCCCAAGCAATTGGCATTTGCGGATTCCAAAATCCATGGCTCTAGTATATGTATGTTTATACATAAAGCTCTTTTTCAGCAACATAAATCATGTTGAACTAGACACGTTGAGTATTATACATGGTATCAGTGTGCCTCAAACAGTTAAAGCTCCCATGCCTAATGATTCGTGATCGCACGTAAATATATTTGGCTATTCATAAGAATCTAAGTATATATATATATATATATATATATATATATATAATATATATATATATATATATATATATATATATATATATATATATATATATATATATATATATATATATATATATATATATATATATATATATATATATATATATATATATATATATATATATATGAGTATTCAGATATACGCGTCGAGCAAGTAACGACTTGCTCGACTAGTCTTCTATAAATCTATAAATCCACGTAGGCAAAATGCTAAGATAATTAATAAAATAGTTTTCAAAATTTAAAAACAGTCACAATTTAAATAACTGCCGACTGACGACGAGGACGACGACCCGGATGCCGATTTGCATAATACATTTGCTACAACAAAAGCAATGACGACGACGATAACAACAACAACGACAACAACAACAAACCAGTTTTACGATACACTAGAGAGGTACCCTCGTGGTGGCGTGAACATGCGATCTGTACGAGATCCAGGCGTGGCTGAGCGCCGTAGCGCCGAGTACCGTGGCGGCGACAATGGTCGAGTTGAGGCCGACTAGGTGTCGGAGACAGGCGACGACGGCCGCCAAACCCGTCACGATAGCAGCCAACGGGTGAAGTGCCGAGGGCGGGTCGAGGTCGACGTTCGCCGGCATCGAGCAGCTGAGCGTCGCGTCGCACGACACCTCACGAAGCGGATCGAGAGGGTCGGATTGGCGCACCTCGAACACGAACAGACCGTAGCAGAGTTCGGCCAGCGAGACGACAACCAGACAGACGGTGGCCGCGAGTGCGCCCACCCGAACCGCGAAGTCGTACGGCAACGGAAGGAACGTCGCCGCGTCGAGCTTCATCAGCTCGCGAACGACCCGATGACGCGTGCGCAGTGCCTGCTGGATCCGACGGACCTTTGCGCGCTCCTCGAGGTCTTCGGCGCTCTCGGCGGCGGCGTCGTCGAGCGCCGCCGTCTCGGGCAGCAGCAGCGGTGGCGACAGAGCTTTGACGGTCGTTACGTTTCGGCGCTTTCGCGAGAACAGCCGTCGAAACCGGCCGTAGTTTATCTCGGGCTGAATCATACTACTTACTACTCGTGGTGACAGTACTTCTGTACGGTACGCTGCGGTACAGTTTCCTTGAGTGCTAGTGCTACGAAAATCCAGGCACTGCGATGACGTTTGCTACGTGAGTTCCGCTGTTAGCACCACTCCTACTAGTTCATCGACCACCACCACTACCACCTCCTCCTGCTCGATTCGTCCACCTTGGATCTCAACGTCCGTCGAGGCGCCACCTCGTTCTCGGCACCCACGTCGATCTTCCTGAGAGGCGTAGATGAAGCGTAGCTAAGCAAAGCTCCGGTAGGCAGCCACACGACTGTAGGCCTTACAGTTGCACGAGCGAGATCATGCGCGTGTGCGCCGAGTCTTTGCCGGAGTTCGACGTAATCTGGAACTGACCCCGAAGTAAACGACGATCATGTTTGATCATACACAATGTGAAAGCCGTGAAGGAAGCGTGAAGAAGATAAAGCTTCATGAAGAAACATTTTTAATGTATATTTTACTCAATTTGAGTGAAATAAACATAATTGTATTGTAATGTGAAAGTCGTGTACGTTTGTCTGAGCGTCGTTCGCAAAATTCACTTAAATGACTGGCTTCGACTGGCGCGGTAAAGTAACGGACTAGCGTCCAAACATTTAGGTCCAAAGGTAGGTAGTCCAGGGAACGAAGTCTGTGGATATCATTCATTGATTATTAACATGGCCGCCACTTCCGCGATGCCACAGAGACAATGTCGTCTATGATGTGGTGATGTAATGCGATTTGACAGTAAGTCTTTTGTACTAGTGGAAGGTTATTCCACGGTAATTCTAGATTAATTCTAATCAGTGGATTAGAATTACGGCTTTACGGTTTTACTTAACGATATAGTAGTCAAAATGAGTTAGGGACTTTACGGCGCCGATGAATAAAGGCAATACCGCAGAGAAAGGAACAAAATTAATAGACACAGTGGCAGCAACAACAGCAGCAGCAGAAGCAACAACAACAACAATAACAACAAGGACAGCAACAACAACAAGCGTACCAATTACACGGTGACAATGGTATGAATGAATGAATGAAACACATAGCTTTATTCATGAGTACTTGCAAATACACTCGAAAGTATACAGCCTCTGTACTGCGAAGGTAGCCCATGGGCTTGAACGAAGGTCTTGTGGTAATTGTTAGAATAATAATTATCATCATCGTCATTTTTTCATATTACCGAGCAAGATGGCTTAGTGGCAAAAGCTTTTGCCTTGCATTCGGAAGGCCTGGGTTCGAGACCCAGGCCGGCCAGTCCTAAATTGGTTTTAAACAAGGTTAATGCCGGAGTGGATTAAAAATGGACCATAATTAAAAAAAAAAAAACTGGGAGCACAGATGTCTCAATAAAAAGAGATGGTGCATTACCATCCAACGCTCATTAATTTTTCTTTTTAATATTATTATCATCATCGACATCATTATAAAATAAAAATCCTAATATAAATTAGCATTGCAACGTAAAACTAAGGCAGTGGTTGGCCTATATAAAGTAATGCTTTCAATAATGCCACTCAACGACAACCACTATCTACCATTGTGCTTACCGTTACTAGTGCTGGTGCTGGTGTTGCTGCTGCTGCTAATATGGCTCAGCTGGTCGTGTCGTTGTTATTGTTGTTGTTGTTGTTGTTGTTATTGTTGCTGTTGTTGTTGTTATCGTATCGTCCGTCCAAAAGTCCGTCAAGTCGCCGTCAGCATGCGACGACAAATAGACCACAACAGTCAAACGGACGTGTTGCTTCCGTTCGAATGCGGAGACGACACGTTCTTCTTCACCCGCATCTGCCACACTCACACCCCCGCGCTCACACAAATCCCCACGTAGTCGGCGCCCGCAACACACGAACACAGACGCGCGCCAACTGTGTTCCGATATGACGTTCGACGGTGCGTTCTGCGGTCGAGAGAAACCGGTAGAGATCGTCGGCTGCCGCTGCCGCCACCGCCGCCTCCGCCGCCAACCACTGCTCAATCTTCAAATCATATTACAAGGCAATGGCCAATCATGTTGGCATGTGTGCGTCAATCCACTCATGTCCGTCGTCATGTATTGAATTGTAGTGTGCCTAGACTACAACTCTCTGCCTTGTCTCTGAGAGATTCTAAGTTTGGCCTCTCTGCCAGCCTCAAGTAAAGTAAGGCAAGTTAAGTAAGTTTTTAAGCTTTAAGGTATCGACGAGTCGACCAGAGCCGCTGCTGCTGCTGCCGCCGATATACAACACTACAACACTGCACCAACGTCTCGAAGACCTTCTCGACAAACGTCCAAACGTGTAGCGAGCCGAATGCACAAATTAAAGATTTCGACACAGTGTAAATACTACTACTACTACTACTAAAAGTAATAGTACTACTAATATTACTAAGACTGATACTCTTCCAAGTAGCTACTATTGTACACAATAGCAGTAGGGCAAAACAGTACCGGCGTGTTTACGGAGCTAGTTAACGAACACGCGGATGCCGGCCACAAAAACCATAACCACAGTCAACAAACGACCATGAAAGCCGATATCAACATCTATCATGTCATCGTGGACGGCCCCACAATTGCGATTGTTGTTGTGTGTTGTTGTAACTTCTCTTTGTTTTGTTATTTGGCTATTTCCTTTTGCTGCTGCTGCTCCTTCTTTTTTCGTTTTATTTGAGTAGTTATTTTTCAAACTTTTTGTCGTCACGTTCATACGCGAACACCTTCGTTTCTTCTTTCTCCACCACCACAACAACTACCACCACTACCTCTACCTCTACCACCACCACCACCACTTGAACTCTTCTCTCTTTCCGTGCGTCTTGATACGCGAGTTAAACCTGCCAATTTGGCCAAATGTTTACCTCGACTTTTGTGCTACGTGCAGTGCATGAATCGCCGAACTGCCGAAGCAAGCCGTCAGCCAATACCACCACGGACACAGCGTAGTTTCGCCGACAGACAAATAGCTTGATAGCTTGTTGTACGCTTGCGCTAGAGTGTATCAATCGCTCCCTCAATGCCTGTCCGCCTCCCCGCTCGCCTGTTGTTGCTGCTGCAGCTGTTATTGATGACAATATGGCATTGCTATTTGATGCGTTGACTGACTAGCTGGCTGGCTCGCTGGCTGATATGGCAAGACGGGTCGTCGGGCTTGAATCGTCAACATCAATAGAGGATTCCCCTTGTCTTTCTCTCGCGCGCGCTTGTCATTTCTCGCCTATTTCCCTCCTTGTCCCTCCCTTCAATTCTCCGTTGTCACACGACGACTGCTCATTATCGCCTGGTTGATCGTGCTGTAAGCGGAGAGCAGCCACGAGATTAGTATCTACTAAGTCAGCAGCTAACCACAGCCGGCTGGACAGACGCTCGGCGTGCGTTGTGAATATTGTGACGTATTGGCAGTGCGGTGCCAACATACGCCAGCCAACATATTCAGTCAGGGTAGAGACGGCAGCGGCGGCGGTGGCGGCGATGGCTAACCTGCTGCTGCTGTCTAACTGTTTGCTTCAAACCATTTGCTTTGTGTCGTTATCTAGTCGGCACACAGATAATCGTAGCGTGATGACCACTTAACTAACTGGTTAACTGGGCGATTAGCTCGAATATGATGATTAAGATGGTGCTACTGCTGCTGCTGATGATGGTGATTATTATTATTATTATTATTATTATTATTATTATTATTATTATTATTATTATTATTATTATTATATTATTATTATTATTATTATTATTATTATTATTATTATTATTATTATTATTATTTATTTTCATTAATATGTGTTAGGACAATACAATTGTGAGGTGTGAATGTGTATCCTCGTTATTTCATGGTTACCATCTATCTGTTCTCAGCCCATCGCACCTAATATCGACGCGGCATTTCCTCTGCAAACTGCCAGTGAAAGCAGCTGCCTCAGAAATTCGTCTTCGCGTATAGCCCCGGTGTTTGCTCGTATTCGATCACCTAAGTCTTTTATAAATGTCCTTGTACTTCTGCTGACCGGGCCCATTGTTTCCATTGCAATCGGCACGAAATTGTATCTATGCTCTAACTCTGTGTATTTACGCCACTTTTCTTTTTCTGCGTGTTCGGCAACCCATCCGCCTCCGTCGCGCCGTGGCATAAATAAGACGGTGCGGCCGTGCAGGATACTGTCGCATCCCAAACCAGACATTTGCCTTTTTCCCACGGCGGAATGGTCACACCGTCGGGCCCTTTTTCGTCATGAAGTCCAAGTCTGGGTTCCAGCATGCTAGGTATTCCTGCTCTCCGGAGAGCTCTTATTATTATTATTACTGCTAGTGGAACTGCGCTCTTTGACTCATTTGACCCTAAGTGGCAGGCTGCCAAGTTTTTGCCACCCAATCTTCTATGGGGCAGATCTGACAGTCCTGAAGAAAAAAGACGGTCCCATTACACCAATAGCGTGCGGCCTCACCTTACGTAAGCTGGCCGCCAAAGTAGCAATTTCTATCAATAGGGCGGCAATCGTGAAGGCGGTAACACCTCACCAGGTTGGCGTATCGGTAAAAGGCGGAGCCGAAGCTGCAACACACGCAACTCTGGCTTTCACGGAGGCAAAGGGGCCCCCACGGGTCCTGGTAAAACTAGATTTTCAAAACGCCTTCAACACAATTCGACGCGATGTCATCCTTAGTGAAGTTAAAGCAAAAGTTCAACAAATGTTCCGCTTAGCGTGGAAGAGCTACGGCACGCCATCACTGCTGATCTGGGGAGAGAGTGAACTTCTTCTCTCAGCCAGCGGAGTACAACAGGGAGATCCGATTGGACCCGCCTTATTTAGTTTAGGAATCTCAGGATTAGTGTCCCGTATGAGAAGCCCACTAAATGTGTGGTATCTGGACGATGGTATACTAGGCGGCCCGACAAACGTAGTGCCTCCGACATACGCAAAGTGCTACAGTTTGCAGAAGAGAGAGGCTTAACTCTCAACGCCTCTAAATGCGAGCTCATAGCTGTAGGTGGAACCTCCGACGAACAGGAGGAGGCATGCAAAATCATTGCAGACGCCCTGCCCGGTACAAAGAGAATCGAGGTTCCTGACTTGGAAGTCTTAGGAGCGCCCGTTGGCTCTCGAAAGATCTCTAGAACAATCCTGGATAAGAGAGACGCCCTTCGGTCAATAAAAACTCGGCTAATGGCGATGCACTCACAGGCTACATTATGCCTATGGAGATACAGTTTAGGGTCACCTAGGTTAAACTATATCCTACGCACTTCGCCCACAGGCCAAAACGGTGATAATTTGCAAGCATTTGACGAGGTGGCAAAGGAGACACTGAGAGAAGTTCTAAACGGAGCCCTTACTGGCAGATCCTGGAAGGGAGCCACACTTCCTCTCAGCGAAGGAGGGTTGGGACTAAGGTCCGTAGCAGATCTTGCTCCATTGTGCTACGCTGCTTCTCTCATAGAGTTCTCAGGGCTCGCATAGACGTTGTTAGAACCGCATGTTTGTTCTGTTCTCCACGCAACGAGGGACGAAGCTGAGCTGCCAGCAAGACAATCGATAGGCCCTGGCCCCTGGGAACAACACCTTACGCAGCATATACTTGACGGCTACAAGTGTCAAACGACCGCTCGCAAGATCTTAGATGACACCCAGTCTCCGACAGAGAGAGTGGTATTTAAAGGCGCCCGTAAAACCTTCAGCAGTGGCTTCCTAAGGGCACTTCCTTCACCGCAGCTGGGCACCATGCTGGAAAACACCTCCTTCCGCATGGTGGCCGCCCTAAGAATAGGCGCTCCCATATGTGAGCCATACGAGTGCAGGGCATGTGGAAAACCAGTGGATAAGGACGGCCTGCACCCCTTAAGCTGCTCTAAGAGCCCTGGTAGGACTCTCAGACACGCGGAAATCAACGCAGTCTTAAAGAAGGCTCTTCGTAGAGCCGGCATACCAAGCACCCTAGAGCCCAGGCTGGGAAGACGACAAAAGACCCGACGGCATTACCATTCCGCCATGGTCTAAGGGCAAATGCCTGGTATGGGATGCCACGGTATCATGTACAGTGGCTCTGTCATACTTGATGCTTAGCGCTACCCGCTCAGGGTGGGCTGCCGAACATGCCGAGATTGCAAAAAACGCAAATACTCTGACCTGGAGACAAGATATCACTGCGTATCCGTTGCCATGGAAACAATGGGCCCAATCAGCAAAAACACCAGTATCTTCCTCAAAGACCTAGGTATCAAAATTAGTGCGAACACGGGTGACCAGCGCGAGGGTGAGTTTCTACGTCAGCGATTCTCGCTCGCAGTGTGTAGGGAAAACGCCGCCGCTGTCATCGGCTCTATGGATTAAGGAGCGGGGGTGAGCCTGGGCGGGTACACGTTTAGATCCCACAATTGTAGGGAAACACCGAAAAATTTAATAAATAATAGTAATAATAATAATAATAATAATAATAATAATAATAATATAAGTTATAAATTCATTCATCATATTTATTCACTCATGTTGAGTAGCATATCAACGACATATAACAAATAAACATTTGCTGGAAAACTTTAAAATGTGGCTCGCTATTTAAGGTAGATCAGAAAACGGGAAACATAAGATATGCAAAGAGCAACCAGTTTATATTACAGATTGATAAGATGGGCAAACGTCAGACACAAATGCTTATGACTTGAATCCACTTATCCTTCTCTCTCCTTCGCTTTCGTCTTATATATAGAAGATATTGTGATTATTTATTAATCATTTACAATACGTTTGCACATTCGGCAGTGCTCGCCTTAATAAAAATGGTGGTAAAAGGGTGTCACGTGTGTCACGTAAAGTGAAGATTCAGCTGCCCGTGTCCTTGCTTGTTGGCAGCCCACGCTTTTCTGGACTCTGTGCGAGCGGTATATCCTTAAAGTCCCCTGCAACGTTAAAACGTTAAGATCTATAAGATTCCTCTTTGTGACGCCGAGCCCCAAGAGCGTACCCGCAGATTCGGAGTCTCATACCCCACTCATAGAGATTTTCGTCCGCTACGGCTTGACGAAAGTGGTTGCAATCGGTTCGAGCTCCGCTAGTTTTCGAGTCTTTTAAGGTGAAAAGTAAATCATTCGACGTGAAAACTGCTGAGTTTTTGGTTAAATCATCGCGCACATTTTCATTCTACGTAGGTGAGTTTTGGTGGACAAATCCGTTTTTTGGAAAGAAAAAAGTAAATCGTGGCTGAAAGACAAGAACAAAGCCAAGTGTTCCAATTTGCGGCTGGCGGCTCGAGGCCCACTAGCCCGATGAGCGATGGTGAACACATCAGCCGATGTGCACGTTCGCCACTAGCAAAATGCAAACGACGTGACGGTGCACGTTCGCCGTCACCACTCGTAGCGTGTTCGCGTGCTGAACGAGACGTTGATCATTGCTGCTCGGCAAAGTGTCACCCGTCTACCAGATTAACCGCACAAGCTCAAGTGAACGCTAAAAGAATCCTCCGAATAGAGCAAACGTTGGGCGTCCTTATGGCCGGCCAAGGCGAGAGAGAGGAAGGTAGTGAGCTATCTGAAAATGAAATGGATGCTGAGGACAACGAACCTGAGTGGAAGACTGTCTTTACAAGAGCAGAGCGAGCCATCTTAACCGCTCAACGAAAAGTAGCGGGTAACCTAGGAAGATCCACTATCAGCGAGTTCAAACGAGCACATGATAAAACTAACTAAAGTGGTTTAGAGGTGTTTTTCGAATGCCAGGATAAAACTGATGCCCTGAAGGGCCTAAGCGTCCTCAAAGCGTACGCCGAAATAAGGAGAACTATCCCCGGTGCTAACGTTCGGATTACTGCCCAAGGCAAACTAGGAATTCGTGCGCCTACAACAGATCAAATTGCATCCGTAAGGACCCTGAACTGCGTTTGCGGATTAAATATACGTCCTCTTTCCGACACGTCAGCTTTCTGGGGACACATCTCCGGAATAAACCCACAATTCTCAGACGAAGATCTGCTTGATTGTCTACGCGAGCAGGGCGTGAATAAAGTTAGCAGAGAAAAGTTTGCCGCGGCCGCTACAGGCCCGAGCAAGAACGTTGTTAAGGTGATGAAGCCCTCAAGTAGGGTGCGGCTAAGGTTTGACAAAGAACCAGTGGGTGAAGTGACTATCGCCAACGAATGCTTTAAAGTCACACTTTGCTGCGATTCGCCCTTACAGTGTCTCTCCTGCCATAAGTTTGGACACAAGGCATCACAATGCACAAAAAAGAAATTCCCTTCCTGCAGAAGATGCGCAAGACCCGGCCATCAAATATGGGAATGCCATAAAAAGGCCCAATACGCTAATTGAGGTGGTGCTCATGCGGCTAGTGACGGCCGTTGTGAAGTGAAACGAGTTTTCACAGAAGCTGAAAAACAAAAGCTATACGCAAAGGTAGCATCTCGCCTACCCGACCTAGCTGAGGAGTTCCCTCAGATCTCTCTATCGCCAAGTACCAGCACAAACTTTGAATCCACGAGCTTGGAGGTGAAATCGTATGCGGTCGCCGCAAGACCTGCCACTCCACAACCAGTATTAAACAAAAAAGGCGAGGGGGTATGCCACCTTCCTCCACCGCGCCCGCCCAGAGTAAACTCTAATAAGCCAAAACCAAAACAAAGAAGCGATGAAGAAAGAACGAAAACAGCAGAGAAGAAGCCCGCACCAAAAAGCTCATCTGATTGATGGCATTATGAAAATCTGGAAGATCCTCAAGAATCTGCTCTCATCATAGCTAAACGAAAATCCATCGATAGCCAAAGTTCTCGAATTTTTGGAGTCGGAACCAGGTAGAGTCTTCTTGATATCCGTTATTGACAGCACCGCTGAGCCCTCTCTACCGCTTGCGACTGAACTGGGCAGCGAAACAACACCTACAAACAAACAATGAGCACGCAAGCACTTATCCAAGAAAACCCCACTCAATCTCAACCACGATCCCAACAACCATACATTTGTGATGTCTGCGGGAAATCTATAAAATCAATCCGAGGCTTGCGCATGCATAAGACTCGCCTCCATAGAACTAACCCTCAACCATTACCGACCGTACACCCGTCAAATAACTCTGAAAATCAGGCTGGCTACATCGTGACAACATATAACCCAGACCCACAGACCTTAATAACACTTTTGGCTCGGGCGCGAAAAAACGCTTAACTAATAAGGATTATGCCCAGAGGGGTCAGAGAAGTTTGTTGCGCAGCATACACAGAAGCTTTGGCTAATTTTAATTCAAAGCAAGACAACGCGTCTTGGGTCAGGCTTGTAACGTTGCCGACTCTAATGTTGCGCATCCCGGAGCAAAAAGCCAAAGATACCACACTTTGCCAAATAATTAGAAAAAATCTTGCGGATACGCAGTGGAAGCGACTAGAAAATCGTCTTGACGAACAACCACGCAGCACCCCCAATAACTCAGAAAAACAGTACACTGATCGTGACAGAGCCGCTACAGTAGAGCGCAAATTAGCAGAAGGTGATGTAAGATCTGCCGCACGTAGCTTTCTTTCAACCGACTCCTTTGCGCCACTCAACAGCCACACAGAGCAGAATTGAGAAAAAAGCATCCTCGTCCTACGGATTCAGTCAGGGAGCGCTTAAACAACTTTCAAGCACCAGTACCAGCAAGCATGCCTCGTACCAGAAAAACTTATTACTGACGCCGTCCGGTCTTTTTCCCTAGCATCAGGCCCAGGATTAGACGGTTTACGCCTTCGGCATCTGCTCGATATGCTCGATAGCACAGTACCGTCATCTGGGAGGCTGGTGGAAACACTCCGTTCTCTTGTTGGTTCAGCCTTGAGTGGTAAATTGCCACATTTCTGCATTCCCATCTTCTACGGGGCCAATGTGACAGCGCTAAAGAAAAAAGACGGCTCTATTAGACCTATAGCATGCGGCCTTACAATCAGGAGGCTTGTCGCTAAAGTAGCCGTTGCCATTACCAGAACAACATTTGTGACAGCAATTTCACCAAGTCAGATAGGCGTTGCAGTGAAAGGCGGTGCAGAAGCGGCAGTTCACGCAGTACGAGCATTTGTTGAAGCAGAAGGTCCAGTACGGGTCCTTGTTAAATTGGATTTTCGTAACGCCTTCAATACTATACGACGCGATGTAGTGCTTGATGAGGTAAGACTCAAAGTGCCGCAACTTCTGCCGCTAGCTTGGCAAAGCTACAAGGAACCGACTCTGCTGTCCTGGGATGAAAAAGCACCACTATTATCAGCTAGTGGAGTGCAACAAGGCGATCCGCTTGGACCTGCTTTATTCAGCCTCGGGGTATCCAGTTAAGTGGCACGCATGAAGAGCCCTCTTAACGTTTGATACCTAGATGACGCAACGATTGGAGGCCCACTTGATCTGGTTGTGTGTGATATTATCAACGTGCTTAATTTTGCAGAAGAGGGAGGCCTTAGCCTCAATGCCTCTAAGTGTGAAGTCATTACATTGGGAGGTAATGCTCAAGAACAGGATGAAATTTTTAGGGCGGCTTTGAATGTTTTGCCAGAATCAAGGCGCGTTGACTTAGACGAGCTGGGGCTTCTGGGAGCCCCAATGAGCTTACGATCGATTTCAAAGACCCTTAAAGAGAAGTGCACTGGACTGAAGCAAATTCGCTCTTGCTTAACGGCGATGCATTCGCAAGCAGCTCTGTGCACCTGGAGATACAGCTTGGGCTCGCCAAAACTTAACTATACTCTGCACACTTCACCAGCTATTGAATGTCATGAAAATCTTCAAGTTAACGACGATACCGCAAGAAGCATTTTAGGTGAGGTATTAAACGTCGACCTGCATGATAACACTTGGAAAGGAGCAACCCTTCCAATTGCCGAAGGAGAACTTGGTATTAGATCAGCGGCAAAGCTGCCCCCCATGTGCTATGCCGCGTCTCTATTGGAATTTGGTAAACTCGCAAAAACGTTGGTCGAACCAGACATCCGCCAAGGAATCACAAGAGCCAAAGACGCTGCAGAGCTAATAGCTAGACAAACAATTGGACCAGGCCCCTGGCAAGAACGTCCCACACAGCATACATTGGACTCCTACAGATGCAGCGCTGCAGCTAGAGAGCTGTTAGACAGCCTCCAATCTCCAGTGGAAAAAGCTGTCTTTCTGGCAGCACGGGACACATTTAGTGGAGGCTTTCTAAAGTGTCTCCCTTCCCCGCAGCTGGGTACCATGCTGGACAACACCTCATTCCGCATGGTAACAGCTCTTCGAATAGGTGCCCCGGTTTGCACCCCTACAGCGCATGTGGTACCGCAGTAACTGAGGATGGACTTCACCCTCTTAGCTGCATCAAAAGCCATGGTAGAGTTTCTAGACACGCTGAAATCAATTCAATTATAAGAAGAGCCTTACGCAGA
Organism: Dermanyssus gallinae; assembly: GCA_003439945.1. NCBI lineage: Eukaryota > Metazoa > Arthropoda > Arachnida > Mesostigmata > Dermanyssidae > Dermanyssus > Dermanyssus gallinae. The sequence continues at coordinate 51,635 of QVRM01005694.1, read as the reverse complement.
GCTGGTATACCAAGCACGCTTGAGCCCAGATTTGGACTTCATGACGACAAAAAACCGACGGTGTAACAATCCCGCTATGGGCTAACGGCAGATGCTTGGTATGGGATGTTTTTTTTTTTTGAGGAGGTTTAGGGTTTGTTTTTTTTGGGCTGACTCTCAGCCAAGATTTACCGTCCACGGAACTGTTTTTTACATTGCTTCATAGACGGACCCCCATAAATACAAATGTGCAACGGTGGGGCTCGAACCCGCGCACCTATGTGTCTCTTGCGGTTGCGAGGCGCAGACTTAAGCCACCACGCCACCGGGCTCGACAGGTTTAGGGTTTAAAGTACATTTACGTACGCCTGAGGGAAAGCATAACAGAAGTTGCTAAGTCCCCTAACATGCCAACGCTCAGACAGCGTGGGACTCAGCCACCTAACGGCAAGTCTTGGCGCTTGACAAGAGTCAAGCCGAAGGATTAAGGCAATACCCACTAAAACCCTACATATATAGACGGCAGTGTCTACATATATGTATCCTCCTTAAGATGACCCTCCGACCTGCTGGATCCTTAACGCAGAAGAGTAACTACACACAGGCGGCGGGGAAGTCTCGGAAATTTTAAATCTTTAGGTCCTGCTTGTCGAGTCGCGCCTTGACAACAACTCTCAGATGCTTTCCACCATTTTCCTTCTTCCTGTCTGTTCCTTTGCTTTCATGATCCGTTGAATAGGCTTTGCAGCCGCGTCCCAGTTTTTGAACGACGTAAGCATGTACGTGACTAGCTCTCCCAGCGTGTTCTTTCTAGGCAAGCCTCGTCTGGTCTCAGTCCATGCGGCGCATCGCAATACTGTATGTTCCGGAGTGTCCACCTCGTCACAGTACAAGCATTGCGTTGTCTCAGCCTTCCCTATCCGATTTAAATACACCTGGAAATCGCCGTGACCCGTGAGGACTTGGGTCAGGTGGTATGTGAGACGGCCCCCGGGACGATTCATCCATTGGCAGATGTTCAGAATGAGGTTCCTCACGAGCGCCCCTGGTTGCCCGTTCGGGGTGCTATCCCACTCCTTCTGCCACCGATCGAGTGTCACCTCGCGTTCTTGTACGAGCTCCCTATCTGGGTTAACCCACAAGCGCCGACGTTCGGCTGCCTTTAGGTCCCAGGGCACTGTCTCCGCCAGCACGAGCGAGGCCGCCGTGCTGATGGTGCGATACCCCCGAATGATACGTAGGCTCCGATCCGCTCCGACCTTCCTCAGGATCTTTTTAGTAGTGCCTGCGTCTATTGTAGGCGACATCCAAACGGGCGAGCCAAAATAATGATCGACTTGGATACGGACATCAGAAATCTCCGGACGCTATCTCGTTTTTTTTGTCTGCTACGTGCAGGCGAGTGTGTGTGTGTGTTCGTGTTCTGTGTGAGCTCCGTGAAGTTGTGACTTTAGTAAGTGTTTAAGTGAGTGCTAACAATTGAAATCCCTATACACTGTCGCCCTCAAGGTAGTGCATACTTCTAGTGCCTTGATTTTGTGCAGGATAACTTTAATCATCGGTGTCATCGGCCAGTCCTATGAACAGAGAGCCACACGACGCGGAACGTGCACGGCCGCTCTCTCCCGCGACGTTGCGTCCACTTCCACGTTCCGCCGGCACGCGTTCACCCTCGCCGCGGGCTACGTGCAGAAAAGCAGAGGCAGACGTCGAACATCGCTGCTCTGTGAAGTGTCATCGTTCCCAAACACCAACTGTGCAAGCTACGCTGGCAGCTAAGCAAACTCTCCGTAGAGAACAAATTTTGGACGGGCTTTCCACCTCTCCACCTCGAATACCGACCGAGGTGGAGAGGGGGAAGACCCCACCACGACAGCTGATTCTCCTCCATCCAGAGAGCAATCGAACGTTGATAACAATAACAGTGCAACTAACAGCTCCGGCTGGACATATGTGAATACAAGAGCCGAACGTGCCATCAGCGCTGCTCAACAAAAAGTGGCCAAGGCAATGGAACAGAGCACACCGGGCGGCGCCGATAACAGCGCTTTCGAGATATTTTTCGAATGCCCTGACGCACCAGATTCCTTAAAGGGTTTAAGTGTTTTAAAGATTTACGAAGAAATAAGAAAAACTATTCCGGGTGCCCACGCACGGATCACCAATCACGGTAAACTGGCAATCCGTGTAGCTCAGCCTAATCAGATTGACCATGCCAGGGCCCTGCAAGTAGTGTGTGGTCTACCTATACGTCTAGTCGCCGACAATTTGGAGCTGTGGGGACGAATCACAGGTGTTAACCCGCAATTTTCCGAGAAAGATTTATTAGAATGTCTTCGGGATAAAGGGGTAGTAGAAGTTCGCAGAGAGATATACGCCACTACCGGCCTGGGGAAAAATAAAGAGAACGTGAAAGTAATGAAACCCTCAAGCCGTGTACGCCTAAGATTCGACAAAACCCCCCTGGCCGAAGTGACAATAGTTGATGAGAAGTTCAACGTGATCCTATGTCCCGGTTCACCATTGCAATGTCTTTCGTGTCATCAGTTCGGACACAAGTCATCTGAATGCACAAAAAGGGGTAATCCCACCTGCAGGAAATGCGGTAAACCGGGTCATCAGATGTGGGCCTGCCAAAGCAAAGCTCGATGTGCAAATTGTGGTGAGCCTCACGCAGCAACCGATGGAAGATGTGGTGTCAAAAGAGTTTATGCAGAGGCAGAGAAGCAAAAATTGTATTCAAGGGTCGCCACCCGATTTGAGAACATTGCGGAAGACTTTCCTTCATTCTCCACGCCGGTGCATACGTCAACGAGTTGCGTAGAAACACAAATGGAACCTGGGAGGTCATACGCGGACAGTACTAAAAAGTCAAGCCCGAAACAAGTCTGTGACAAACAGGGTAAGGTACTCTGCCACCTTCCACCGCCGACTCCCCTTAAAAAGTCGCCCGCCACCCATCTGAGTAGACCAAAAACTCAGCAAAGCAGCACTCTACCGCAGAGGCACGAAATATGTCCTGCTCCGCCACAAGCATCTTATATTGTCGATGGCATTATAAAAATTTGGAAGCTCGTCAAAGGTCTAGTATCTTCATGGCTGAAAGAAAACCCTCTCATCGCAAAGGTGCTAGAGTTCCTCGAATCAGAGGGAGGAAAAGTCTTCTTGATCTCTGCTTTTGAAGGAAGTAACGAGGGAGACACATCGGTTTTGACCGGCTTGTATAAAGATAATTCAGTAGCGACCGCAGCCAAGTAATGAGTACTCAACCACCCCCCGCAAGTCCCGATCACCCGCCAATGCTTTCTCAACAATTATTTATTTGTGATATTTGTAGAAAAGCAGTAAAATCTCTCCGCGGCCTACGCATGCATAAGACCGTGTGCATAAGGCCCATACTCCACCCAGCAGACTTTTTTTTGACAGTGCAAGGAGCACAGAGCCCCAAGATCACGCCGACCCGATTTCAACGATACCAAATCACGACCCAAAGATTCTCATCCGAACCCTGTCCAATGCTCGCAAAACCATCAGGCTAGTGAGGATAATCCCTAGAGGAGTCAGGGAAATTTGTTCCGCGGCGTATGCAAAGCCCTCGCTAATTTTAACTTAAGGCAGGATTACCCCTCTTGGCACAGTCTAATCACCCTGCCATTACTCATGCTGAAAGTTCCCGAGCGAAAAGGCAAAGACACTACACTATGCCAAATGATTAGGAAAAACCTTGCCGATTCTCAGTGGAGGGTGCTAGAGAATGTTGTCGAAGAGCATCACAGCGACAACATACGGATCTCCAAGAAGCATCATCTTGATCGTCACAGAGCCACGATGGCAGAACACAAGCTGGCAGAGGGAGATATCCGTTCGGCGGCTCACACGCTCCTGTCCGTTGACACCTTTGCACCACCAGATGACCATACCTATCAGGAGCTCGTAAACAAGCACCCCGCCCCGCCGACCAGCGCAAGTATCGATAATCTTCCAACACCGAATCCTCAGGAAAGATGTGTTGCGCAGGAGAAACTAATAGCCGACGCTGTACGATCTTTTGCGCTGGCATCCGGCCCTGGACTTGACGGACTCCGGCACCTACGCGATATGTTGGATTGTATGGTGCCCTCTTCCGAGAGATTATTGACGGAATTGTATTCCCTGGTTAATTTGGCTTTGAACGGAAAACTACCATCTTTTTGTGTTCCGATTTTTTTACGGAGCCGAACTGACAGCACTAAAAAAGAAAGACGGCACCATTAGGCCCATAGCATGCGGCCTCACCTTGCGGAGACTGGCTGCAAAAGTTGCAAACGTGGTAAATCGAAGAGCAATTATTAGTGCCGTTACGCCAAAGCAAGTTGGTGTTTCAGTAAAAGGTGGGGCCGAGGCTGCAGCACACGCGGTTCGAGGATTCATAGAGGCGGACGGTCCCCCACGTGTGGTGGTAAAGCTCGATTTTCGAAATGCCTTTAACACCATCCGACGCGACGTACTTCTCAATGAAGTGAAATCGAAAGTGCCCCAGCTTTTCCCATTTACATTGCAGAGCTACAGCAAGCCATCGCTACTATCTTGGGCCGATAAGGAACCTCTCCTTTCACCCAACGGTGTACAACAGGGCGATCCGCTCGGCCCCGCTCTGTTCAGTATTGGAATCTCTGAGATAATGGCCCGTATGGACAGTCCATTAAACGTTTGGTATCTGGACGACGCCACCTTGGGAGGCCCAGTAAACTCAGTTGTCGGTGACATTCTTAATGTTTTAAGGTTTGCAGACGAAGGAGGACTGGAACTAAATCCTTCTAAATGCGAAATCATCGTCGTAGGCGGAGATTCCCACGAGCAGGGCGAAATGTTCAGAACCATCAAAAACATCTTGCCCGGATCGAAGAGAGTTGATCAGGCGGACCTGGAAATTCTAGGTGCCCCGATTGGAGCTCGAAGAATTCTTGAGACGATTACAGTTAAGCGCAACGCGCTTTTGCGGATCAAACCCCGCCTCATCGCAATGCACCCGCAGGCAGCTCTTTGCCTCTGGAGATATAGCTTAGGCTAGCCAAGGTTGAATTACATCCTGCGGACCTTCCCTGCGAGCAACGAGCTGGCCGGCCTGCAGGACTTCGACGACACCGCAAGGGAAATTCTAGGTGAAGTTCTTAACGTCACTCTGACTGACCATAAATGGCAAAGGGCAACTCTTCCCCTTAGGGAAGGGGGACTTGGCATCAGGTCCGTGACGGAGCTTGCGCCCGTATGTTATGCGGTTTCGCTACTAGAATTTGCACAACTCGCTGGGACCCTCGTCGAGCCTAATATTCGTCATGTATTACAAGTGACGAAAGACAAGGCCGAGCTAGCTGCAAGAAACGTCATAAGCCCTGGTCCCTGGGAGGAGCGCCCTACACAGCATACGCTTGACGGTTATAGGTGCAACATTGTGGGTCGAAATCTTCTCGATAGCATGCAATCCCCTACGGAGAGAGCGGTTTTTATAGCCGCCCGAGACACCTTTAGTAGCGGATACCTAAGGGCTCTACCCTCGCCGCAGCTGGGCACCATGCTGGACAATACCACCTTCCGCATGGTGACAGCGCTCCGAATTGGAGCTCCCATATGCGAGCCATACACCTGCTCAGCCTGTGGGACGCCTGTAGAGAGTAACGAGCTGCATCAAAAGCCAAGGAAGAGCCGCTAGGCACGCAGAACTTAACTCGATCATAAGGAGAGCCCTGCGTCGTGCAGGCATACCGAGTACGCTGGAGCCCAGACTCGATACAAGCAGTGACAGGAGGCCCGACGGAGTCACTATTCCATTGTGGTCTTGCGGTAAGTGTCTGGCATGGAATACAACAGTATCCTGCACTGTTGCCTCGTCCTACCTGCGACACAGTGCCCTTGAGGCCGGCTGGGTCGCCGAACATGCAGATCGAGAAAAAAGACGAAAGTACAGGGACTTAGAGCCCATATACTAGGTCGTGCCTATCGCTATGAAAACACTAGGTCCCGCTAGTAAAGGCACAAGGAGATTCATTAAAGAGCTTGGCAAGCGGATACAGGAGAACACAGGCGACCGACGAGAGAGTCGCGAGTTCCTGCGGCAGTTGCTCTCGGTGGCGGCGTGCAGAGGTAACGCTGCCTGTATAATCGGGTCAATGTTTTGAGAGGAAGAGACTGCCACCAAGATATTTAATTATATATGAATTCATGTTCAGCCCTCACAATTGTATGATCAGCAATAATAAAATAATAATAATAATAATAATAATAATAATAATAATAATAATAATAATAATAATAATAATAATAATAATAATAATAATAATAATAATAATGGGTGTGTTCCTATCGATGCAGTTTCGCCCCAAACTTTGGGGAGGATAAAACTCTTTGGTACGATAGTTAAAAGCGTACAGAACGGGAGCGAAATAAAGAGACGAATTCACATACGCCGATCTATGTATGCCTCCTTGTAAAAGTTCTCAAGTTACTCCAAATAGTTGGGGAAACGAGATCTGACTGAAAAGTATGGATGGTACATCCTGAACAAGTCTGCCCAATGTGGTACGAACACTACCCACTCGGAGTGCCACCCGGCCATCTCCACCTAAAGCGATATTTGTTTGGATTCACCCATGCTCACCTCGTCTGGGATGACAGGCAGTAGCGCACTGTGCCCATTGGAGGACAGACAATGGGACAGACATATAGCATTTACACTGCCAAGGCAAATGTTCACACGTTGTTGCATTCGAGAAAGAGAGAGAGAACCGAATCACACCGATGGCGTAGCCCATAGGTGTTCGCCGGAGCCGCTACCACATTTGGGCTGGTAACTGTCTCGCGATTGATGAGGTTTCGTTACATTTTACTGTTGCCCGCTTGCGTTGTTCACATTGCCCCGTTCCATGACCCAGTGGTAGAGAATACTGTGGTAGGTTCTGCTACAACACAGCCCCGCACCTCGAAGGTGTTCAATGAGCGTGTCGGCGTGTAGAATTCAGGCTATCTGTTTTGCAGGACCCGGACACTTGTAAGGCGTCTTGGTCGTTTGCTGTAGGAGACAAGGCTGTCGTCCGTCAAAAAAGCAGTCATTTTCATCACTCGTCCGTGTATGTGATTTCGAACCTATAATCACTATCCCTATCTCGACCTGAAGATCAGTGGGACAACGAAGGCTTCGCTCATTCACACAGACATCAATCTCCGCTGGCATACGTAGCATTAGACATAAAACTTCTTCAAAGGAACTTGCCGAATTACATCTGCCCCGTAGTCCTGATATATATATATATATATATATATATATATATATCAGGACTACGACGGGGCAGATGTAATTCGGCAAGTTCCTTTGAAGAAGTTTTATGTCTAATGCTACGTATGCCATATATATATATATATATATATATAGGTATATATATACGTATATATATATATATATATATATATATATATATATATATATATATATATATATATATATATATACGTATATATATATAAAGTCTTGAAAAGAAAGTTTAACAAATATCTGTCCCGAAAACCCAGCTTTTAAGTGTGGCATACTTAAAAGCTCCTTCGATTGCAGGATGTACAGCACATTATTTCTACTAGTATTTCGATGTATGCTAATTTCTTAGGTATTACAAAAATGTCCTGGGTTCGGCTCCTTAGAGGCGATCCTTCTAGGGATTTGTAAATTGGCTTAAAGTTACTAGGCGAAAAAACGTCTTCTTTAGGCGGGCATAGGGGCATCGGTTAGTTAATCGACTTAACTAAAAGCTGTTGTTAAGGGCGTATCTCTTTAGCGTATCGTGAAAGCAGATATGCATTTTTAAATACGACACGATTCGAAGTATTATTGCATTCAAGATGAAAAAGCGACCACTGACGCATCGATTTACTCTGGCCCCGTTGTGCTTTGAAGCTAAGTACCGCCTGATGGCTTGTATGTAACGCTACTACGGAGAGGACCAGCGGCAGCAGGGAGCACTTTGGCAACTCCCAAGAGACGCTGGATTTTTTACTTGTTTGCGTTTTACTTGGGTTTCGGATGCAATATACGTATGTGTGTATGTATGTATATATATATATATATTTATGTATGTATATATACATACATAAATATATTAATATATATATATATATATATATATATATATATATATATATATATACATACATACATAAATATATATATATATATATATATATATATATATATATATATTTTTTTTTTTTTTTTACACATATCATTTTTCATTGTCCTCAAAAACCAACGTATGTCTTGTATATTTCTTTAAAGAGAATACTACATTAATGTGCTCTATTCGGTTTTCTTAGATACCGGCGATTTATTATATTAAGTGTAGCTGTTCCAATTCATTGTGCAATATATATATATATATATATATATATACAGGTAGTTCAATAAGTTCTTAGAATGAGCTTTTTATAATTCGAATTTTGGCGCGCTTCCACCGCTATTAGGAACTGCAACTTTTCGACTGCTAGCACTCAAAATATTATGGTGATTGGCCGTTGCGATTTCGTTTGATAGCTTTTCCCGTGCAACGTATCGGCGTGATTTTTAAAAATGAAGAAAAAAGAGTTTCGAGTGGTTATCAAGCATTTTTATTTCAAAGGTTGGAATGCGACCTAAGTAAAAATTGGGTTGGACGAGGCGTACGGTGACTCTGCGCCATGTTTTGCCACTGTTTCCAACTGGATTAATGTGTTAAAAAGAGGTCGCAGGAGCACCGAGAATGAACTACGCCCAGGAGGCCAAAAAACGGCAACTGATGAGGAAAACATAAAGAAAGTGCGAAACATCGTTGGCACAGATAAGCGAATGAACATTAAGGAGATAGTGGAGGCATTAGGAATTAGTTTAGGTAGTGTGCATTTTATCCTATACGAAAACTTGAAGATGAAAGAGCTCAGAGAAAAATGGCTGCCGCATTTGCTCAACCAAGGCCAAAAGACCGCGCCTGTTTTCGCTTCACAGCGAAATTTGGCCAAGATGTCGAACAATCCGTCGGATTTTTGGCGCAGATTCATGACCGTCGATGAAAGCTGGGTCCATCACTACACTCCCGAGACCCAAGAAGCATCTTGCCAATGGTGTGCACCTGATGAAGGACCTCCGAAGAGGGTGCGGACAACGGCATTGACCGGAAAGATGATGGCTACAGTTTTTTAAGACCAACGTAGAATAATGCTGGTCGACTACCTTAAGAGCGGTAAAACGATCACAGGATAATATTACGCAAGACTGTTGGACTGCCTTTAGCAAGAACTCATCGTGAAACGACCCGCTTTGCAGAAGAAGGTTGTCCTGTTTCACCAGGACAATGCTCCTGCACACAAGTCCCGGCAAGCATCGGCAAAACTGGCCCAACTGAGGTTCGAACTTATTGAACAACCTTCCTATTCTCCAGACCTGGCCCCCTCTGATTATTTCCTCTTCGAACATTTGAAGAATAGTCTCGGTGGAAAGCGTTTTTCCAGCAATGAAGGGTTAAGGCTGCTGTCAATGCCTATTTTCAGTCTAAAGACGCGGAATTCTACTTAAGAGGTATAAAAGCTCTGAAATCTTGGTGGGAAAAGTGTATTGAGCATCTTGGGGAGTATATCGAATAAGATAAATTTAAAAACATGATTTGGAAAATTTTTGGTTTTCATTCTAAGAACTTATTAAACTACCTGTATATATATATATATATATATATATATATATAGAACCGACATAGCCCGCCGGCAAATTTATTTGTCCATCTTGTCTGTTATCACAATGTGTCACATAACGCACTGGAAACTAACGACTCAAGGCTCTAGGTCCAAGATGGGGCTGGTCCACCTGGCCAAAGTTCCTCTCACCGACGCAGCGTTCCCCCTCTGAACGTCTAACGACAAGCGCTGCAGTAAGTACTCCCCCGCTCTTTTGTCTCCTGTAGCAACCACCAATCTTCTCCCGACGTCTCTGAGTGATTTTTAAGAATCGGTGGATTGGCCGGAACGGGCCGATCGCTTGGCCACCGCGATCGCCTGATTTAACGAGTCTCGATTTTATTCTTTGGGGTCACCTAAAGGCGCTCGTCTATGAGACTCCCGTCGAATCATGTGAGAAGCTGATCGCCAGGATAACCCGCGCTGCTGAGGTCGTTCGAGCAATGCCTGGCATATTTCAAGACGTCCAACAAAATCTCTGCAGGCGCTACCAAATGTGTAAACGTGTTCGCGGAGACACGTTCGAGCAGTTTCTGTAAGATAATAAATAGTGGTGTGTTTTTTCCTAGAGCTCTGACGAGTGGTTTATCTGAGAAGGCAATTTATGCATGCACCCAATATCGACATATTCGCCGAAAAATCGTAATTACTCCGCAATCACAGCTTGACATAGATTTGGTACCAACGTGATCGTCATGAAATGCGCATTTGCCTGAATATGTTAGTTTAGAGCGCTGTAAGTGGTCGTAAGGTAATGATGTTGAGGTATTGGGCGTAAAGGTTAATAAAATAACTTCATTTTGGCGAATTCTCTTCTAAGCGACCATGTAGCATCTTCTGACCGGCCTTATGAGTTCGAAAGAAGCAGAATTTTCTTACGAACACGGCGGTGTGTTTAGCTTCTGTCTAGGAAACCTGGTTGTCTCGCAACAGCACATTCTATGCTCCTATGTCGGGCAAAAACACCAATGTCACAAATTGTAGTAATTTAACTCTCATTCCAAAACAGGGCCTCTTAGAGACCATGTTCCATTGGAAAAAATATTTGCCTTAACGAGCTCTACAATTCCATATATCGTTGATCAAATATTCCTGTAATACCCTGTATATATATACATATGGTGTTCAAAACGTATCGCGACTTTTGTGTTTTTTCAAAAATTATTCATTTATTCATGAATATCTATTTTGTCCCCTTCAAAGTAATCCCCATGAGATATTATACACTTGTGCCAACGGTTTTTCCAATCTTCGAAGCACTTCAAAAAACCATTTTTTTTAATCTTGTTCAGCTCCTCCTTCGATGCCGTCTTTATCTCGTCAAGCGTAGCGTAACGTCGTCCTTTCATGGGCCTCTTCAGTTTAGGGAACAAGAAAAAGTCACAGGGGGCCAGATCTGGGGAATACGGTGGCTGCGGCATCATTAGTGTGTTGTTTTTGGCCAAAAACTCGCGCACAAGCAACGATGTGTGAGCAGGGGCGTTATCGTGGTGCAAAAGCCAATTTTTGTTCTTCCACAAATCCGGGCGTTTCTGGCGGATTGCTTCGCGCAAATTGCGCATAACTTGCAGGTAATATTCCTTATTGACCGTTCTACCCTGTGGCAAGAACTCATGATGTACCACGCCCCTGCAATCGAAGAAAACTGTCAGCAAAACTTTCACATTCGACCGAATTTGGCGCGCTTTTTTCGGTCTTGGTTCGTGCGGCAGCTTCCATTGAGATGATTGAGCTTTGGTTTCCACGTCATAACCATAAACCCACGATTCGTCACCAGTTATGACCCTCTGGAGCAAATTTGGGTCGTCGCGGACAGAGTCCAACATCTCATTAGCAATGTTCATGCGATGCTGTTTTTGGTCGCAATTGAGCAATTTTGGTACGAATTTCGCGGCGACCCGTCTCATGCCCAAATCTTGATAAAAATCGAATGGCACGAGCCAATCGATATGTTTAGGTCCTCAGCAACTTCTCTAACGGTGATTCGACGATTGGCCAATACCATTTTCTCCACTTCATTAATTTTTTCGCCTGTTGTTGAAGTGCTCGGGCGTCCGGCACGCTCTTCGTCGTTCACATCTTCTCGGCCTTCTGAGAACATTTTGTACCACCGATAAACGTTGCTTCGGTCCAAGGTAGCTTCTCCGTATGCCACAGTCAACATTCGGAATGCATCCGCGCACTTAATTTCGTTTTTCACACAAAATTTGATACAGGTTCTTTGATCCATTTTTTTGAATAGGTAAAAATCGAAGACGATCCAAAACACGTGCAAGCAAAGCAGCTGTCAACAATTAAGTGAACATTCAAAATGGCCGAGCTTGTCGGCATAAGTGAGAGACATGAGTACCAACATAACGCCACAAAAAATCGAAATTCGAATATACGTAAACCCGCGAAAATTCAAAAGTCGCGATAACGATTGAACACACCTCGTATACGGTCCACGAAAAAAATACCTATTTTCGCTACATTACACACGTTTTTTACACGGATTACAGATCTCACAGAGAATCGGCGCGAAGGCGAGTTTCTACGGCAACTGCTGTCGCTTGCAGTGTGCCGAGGAAACGCCGGCTTCTCAACAGTTGCCTCAACAGCATATATATATATATATATATATATATATACGGTCCACAAAAAAAATACCTATTTTCGCTACATTACACACGTTTTTTATAACCAATCGTGTAAATACTACAGTGGTACATGCTCATAGAGTAACAGCGAAGACTTCCATCGACATTTGGCACTCTGTGCCACTCAGTGGTTCAAGACATCGTATCATGGGCGAAGTCGAGACGAGCATTCACACGGTCGATTGTACCCCAGCCGCCGCCATAATTGCCCTTGCCGAGAGCGCAGAGTTCGACGCTTTCTTCAGAATTGCGCGTTTGCTTCGTTCTGAAATGGGATTTGGACGCCCGGAAATCTTTTTTTCGGTGTAATTTTTACCTAAACTCACGAAGTGGTTCACTATTTGGGGACAACGCCCCAATCGACGGGAAATTTCGCGGTTAGAGAGGCCGACGTCTTTGTTAGCCCTGATTTAAACCTTTTCGTCACTCGTGAGATGCCGGCCCAAGCCCATCGTTTCACACAAAACTTCTGGTAGGAGGTCTGCCTTTGTTTCCGTTGAGCAGTAAAATAAGCCCAAGCATCGTTACTCCGCTTAATTCACTCGCTAAGACATGCATCCTGCTTGTGGCTGTATCCTTTATTCGCAGAGTAGCTGTGTCAAATGTGGAGATCTCGTGTTTCAAAGCAATTTTAGACCTCAAATGTCGATGTCTCCACTGTTACCCTATGATCACTGTAGTCTTTGCACGATTGGCTACAATAAATGCGTGTAATGTGGCCAATATTAAACAAAACAAAATTCTAAATAAAGGTGGCTCTATCTTGTTTTCGCGGACTATATATATATAAATATATATATATATATATATATATATATATATATATATATATATATATATATATATATATATATATATATATATATATATATATATATATATATAATTCGCTGCTATAAGTCGCTATAATTCGCCGAATGGTCTGGCTTATTAGTGAATTAACCCAACCCGTTTCAAAATTGATGGATGTGCGTATAGTTCCTGTGGAAAATGCAATATTGAATACTATTATATATTTGTGTGTCGAAAAAATATTGAAGCCCCTCCTTATGGCCCCAAAATGGATAACGTAATGTCAGACTACGGCGAATAAATCACATATATAATTGTACATATAAACATACCAAAAGAGGTGTTTTTGATTAATTTATATTGACATGCATTTTGTAAACCTATAAAATATTTGTAGACATGCATTTTGTAAACCTATAAAAAACCTGTAGCCCATGCATATAAGTAAACGGGCATGCTATGGCTTTTCGAATAGTGTTTTAGCAAGACGGAAGACCTTCAACCCCCTCCTGAAATCTATAATCCGCCCGTCGGTCCTGTTCAAGGGCAAGCACGCTAATTGGGGCACTACAGCGGTTCTAAGCAAGTGGCGAGCATGAACAACATAATAAATAACAAAGCGATAAAAAAAAAGTAAGCATTTAAACAAGCTGGCAATGACAAGGCGTTTGCCGGTCAGTCAGCCGACAATACTTGACATAATATCGCCCACTTCGAGCACGTTCATTCCTCCAGCTATCCACCTTTTTTCTGCCTCTCTATCTCTCTCCCTCTCGAGAACTACGCATCAGTCGGCGAGCTAAACTATACCCTCGAACTAGCTAAGCTAGCCACATCTATCTATCTATCTATAAAAAAATCCCTATGTACGTGCCATAGAAGCGGGCGTGCACGTCGTTGCCGCTTGGCTGTGGTGCGCTGTCGCAGCACGCAGACCACGTAGCCATCGAGATGACACCACATGGCCTGTTGTGTGTTGTTCATACATACATGGCACATACTTCTACGACATGCGTACGGCATATACTTTTACGACTATGCCTATATACGTACATATGCGTGTCCGTGTACAACTCAACCCATTGTCATCTGTGTCTCTGCATGCACGTATATATATATATATATATATATCGTGACGACGGCGATCACGTCTATGGTACCTCAGTTCTTCTTCCTCACTCGACGACACGTGACAGACGGCGTTACCTACTCTAACGACCGACGATTACTACAACTGCACCGACTGCTATTCTTCTATTCTACCGCGCTTTTGGCCTGCGCGACAGTTACGACCCCCAGTCTACTGCTGCCGCGAGCACAACTTCCGTCGAACGCTGCCAACGGTATCGGGCTAGTTAGTAGTTAGTTAGCGCCCAAAACGTTCACCTGCTCTAAGCGTATCCACTCAAGGCCACTCAATGAGAGTACTCGGTGCATGGGGTGCAGAGGTAGAAAGTAAGTAGAAAGAGCGGGCCGAAACAGCCACACAGATTTGTTGCCGTGCAGAACTTGTCTCTCGACGACCGTCGTCGTCTCGCCGGTGCGTATTGCGTTAAGAGCAGGTGCCGGCGGCCGTATACACTAGGCTATAGCTGGCAGTTATTGAGCGCTACAGCGTCTCAGAGAGCAAAAAGCAGCAACATTCTGTCTGCCGTCGTCATCATCATTATTCCTTCGTCTCCTCTTGTATTCTCGTCTCCACGACGATACACTCGATTGCCGTAGGAGCCGCGATCAGGCAGCTCCTACGAAGTGCCGAAGTGCAAACATGTTCGGCCATGCGGCTGCCGGAACCGCCGAACTCATCGCAGTGATCACCAAGGGCCGAACGAGGCCGAACCTCACCAAAGAAGAGAAGTAAGTGCCCGTATCTGCTTGGCTAGCGACGTTTCGAGGTGGACGTGTACTATTTGCGTGTGCTTACGTGTATGTATGTATGTATGTATGTATGTTTGTCTGTTTGTCTGTCTGTCTGTCTGTATGTGCCGAATACACGTTTTGTTGTTGGATCGCTCTTCCGATCGTTACCCGTAGTCGGAATAAAATGCGCCCGCATTTTCTTCTTCTACTTCTCTCGACTGAACTAGACGCGAAGGCGCACTTTGGAGGCAGGCCAACGGAGTATGAAACTTCAATGAAGGAAAACTCTACCAAACCAAAGCTGTATGGTTTGGTAGAGTTTTCATCACACGTCAACCATCTAATTTACCTTCTCCGATGCATATATATACGTAGAGGGATGCAGAGCGGTAAGGCGGGGTTAGGATGCAGAAATGACTTAATTATGATGACTGCGTAAATCTCGACTAGGCTAAGAGGCCGCGAGAAGTTTAAGAACTCTTGTGAACCTTCATAATTACTACAGTACTCATTTACATTTAGGTATGAGCAGTAGAAACAATGGAAGAAGAGTACAATATGGCAAAGCATGTAAGAATAGAGATGGGAAACTTATAAGGGAAGCCAGTAAAGGCGAAAGGCGTACGTTGCTTCCAAATCTTGCTTGAATATGCATATGTTCTTGTGTTCATTGACACTTAAGGTAAAGTTATCAAGTTTTCAATTTATTTCGAAACCAGAACTTTTTCAGCTGTAGCAGATCGTATGATAAATGAGCTTCACGATGTCAAGTTGATTTGTTTGCTGTTTCTGTTCTTGCAGGCGAAAGACTGAACTATGTCGAAATATAACCGAGCTAGGGATGTGCAAATATGAGGGAAGGTGCCTGTTTGCCCATTCGACGGAAGAGTTACGTGAGAGACCCACAAATCCAAAATTTCGCACGCAAATCTGCAAGTAAGCTGAAACATTTACACATACTAGTTTGCCAACTGGCCTACTACTTAGCGTCGCAATTGCGAATGCTCTTCTTATGTCCACCCATATGCTTCGTACCTTCGAGCAATATTTCAATGCTCTTCGAGGTTGCATATCTAACAAATAAAAACGCACACATATTTTCACAGCTTTATAAATGAGTTTTGCTTGGTTTCGAGAACACTGTTGTAGTGTCAACCACCCCCACGGTTGGCCGGCGACAGTAACGAGTTCGCCATTCTCTCGGCCAAGCACGTCCTCTGTCTGGCTCGAACAAACGACTACTAACTCATTTATACTCATTTTTACTCACGAACATCCGTAAATGGCTTGGTGCGCGTCTAACCCGCCGTGGACGTCCTTCAGAGCGGTGCGGTGTCGTCTTCATGTTCATCATGTGGAGCATCCGGCGGCGGCTGGCCTCCGTATACTGACAGAGTCACCGGGCACGACCGCACGAACCTGGTTCCGACTGCCGTTCTTCTCCCGTCTGCGTGCTCCTTCGGTTCGTTCACTCGCGCTCGCTCATCCTCCGCCGCCTCCAGGCATTCGCCGCCGGTCAAACGGTCCCAGCGTTGCCGCTCCTCCACGTCGATGCCCGTACATTCTGCCGCGTTTGTACACTTCCGGCCGAAATGGCCAAACTTGCCACACTTTCGGCCCTCACTTGTTTTGCCGGGCACATTTCGGCCCCGTACTCGTGGGTTGTCCATCCGCACGCCTGGCATCCATCCGTTCCGTGATCTCGCCCTGCCGCCAGCCTAGGTCCGCTTCGTACCGCCGGTCCTCGTTCACCAACTCGTATCGTCCTGCAATCCATACTGGTCTCCGTGACGCACCTCTCCACGTGTAACGCGGCCGTCAGGACCTGTTGGACTGCCCCGTACTCGTGGTGTTTCCATCCGGACGCCGCATTCGTCCACTCCGCGTTCTCGTTATAGTATCCACCACCCTAACGACCAAACGGCGACCGTTACGAGTTCCCTAGTCTTTCGCTCAAGCAACACACGTCCTCTGCCTGGCTCGAACAAACGACTACTAACTCATTTATTCTCATGCCTCCTAAATACTCACAGATTGCCCGCGTATTTAGTGACTTCCCGCGTCTTCGCTAGTAGGGTGGCGGCATCTTCTAATTGGCGCCATGTATTTGCATGTATAGCTTGCTTCGGCATTGCCGCTAACCGACGTTGTCTATGCCCGCGCTGCTTAACTGACACTGCTATCCTACAACTGTATTATTCAAAAGTACGGTATGCTATAAGCGCTGTAGTAGTTCTCTCGAAGTGTTTACCTGCCTCCATTTTTGGAGTCCCTCCAGGCGAGAAATTTCCGGGTTCGGGTTGTTTTTTACGCCTGGAATGCCCATAGCAACGCATCATGTTTGGGCATGCATTAGCAAACTGGGAGTACATCTGTTTAAGTAACAAACGAGATATAAGGCCTCCTACTGGATTATCGCTTTGAAATCAAATCTCAAGATCCGAAGACTGCTGATAGCCAAACGACCTGGGCCACACGTTCAATAATGAAAACCATTATTGAACAGTTTATCCGGAACCTCGCGGGTTCTGAAGCTAAACTACGAGTAAGTGGACGAACAGAGACATCGTAGCACTTTTCTTGAACATCAATGCGGAAGATCGACAGAGAACGTTCTATGTACGAGAAATAGCTTCAGCGGCAAAAAGTATCTGAGCACCATGGAATTGTCCTTAATGGCCACCCAAACTTATCGTATCAGAAGCAGACGAGGGGTGGGGAGATACGGCGGTGAAAGCTTCAAAACAGCGGCAATAGTTAACACTTAAGATTTCTTAACTACGCTGCACCGTGCTTAGCAACCATTATGTCTAAGGTTTTCGAAGGAGGACACCAAGTCAGTCAGGCGAGGACGCAGCTAACAGCTAGGGCCCACAGCCTACAGAACAACAGTAGATCCGGCCTAATCCTGTTTTCACCTCCCTTTCCCCTCTCGCCGTATGTAAATATACCGATGGCGGTTGAAAACTTCTCTTTATAAGCCATTGACTGAAACCATTCATGAATATAAGCTTGAGCATTTAAATTATCGAGCCGTTATGCAACCTCCACTCGTTTTGAAAATCTTTCGAGGCCTACAACTTTAAAATAATGACCACCTCTGCAGCTCTAACGAGAGTCACAAATGAGTTAACGCTAAAATGTGTCAGCCGCGAGAAAACCTTTATCGCTTTAAGAAATTGTTTGCCCTATTCACTATTGACGATCATCTGTTAGCTGAATGTCACTTCACTAAACACATATGAAACAACTCATTTAATTTGAAATCGATTATATGAACTTACTCTAGGAAGTATGCCCTGTGTCTCTTAAACAGCTAGTTACTATTCTTATAGTGACTATTATTAAGTGGCAGTCCTTCAAGCTCAGGTATGCACCTTCCACAGGAAGAGAGAAATCGTCCAACCGACTTTTAATGACCAGCCACATATGTGTGCAAAGCTAGCAGTTATAAGAGCAACAGTATGTATCCGCAATTGCATTAAGTTAGCAGGCACCGACTTAGCTACTTTAATGGGTACGTTTACTAAGTATTGTTTTAAGCATAGTATATGATAAATGAACTGCTCAGTATCAATTATTCAGTACACTAGCTCTCAATTAATCGTAGTCGCTAGACAAGAGCGCATTTCCGTGATAGATTGCAGCTGATGGCACTAACTGATAAGCAAAAGAAATTCTTCTGAAATTCTAAAAACGATATGGCTGACGTTCGGAAATGCGAGGCCTATACAGTGTCGTCAACGTTATCAGCTCGCGCTTTATCCTAGACTCTATTTCATCAATACATACATGAACAGCATCATACTAGAGAGATAAACGTTTTTTTTTCTAACATGCATTAAGTAGCACGCTCTTAAGCGCTTCCGTCCTTCTTTGCACGTTCTGTTTTTTTTGATTCTGTAGGACCTTCCACATGGACGGTTTCTGTTCGTACGGGTCGCGGTGTAGTTTTCGGCACGACCGTGAGGCGACGAGTTCAAATGAGGAAAACGACCAATACGGTTCACTTTTTAAGGATGGGCCGCCAGTGCTTCTGGTAGGCCAGAGGGACGTCGAGCAACCACAGAGCAGTCTTCGCGAGGCCGGCACAACGGACCGACCTTCAAGCGCCGAGGTTCCGTGGCAAGCACCACCGAGACCGCCGACCGGGATGCCAACTCCGAGATCTCTCGTTAACGCCATCTCGAGGTCATCGAAGAAGCTCGCGAGCAAACACAAGAGTAGTAGCTGTAACCTTGCCTAAAACCTTACGTGCCTTATGTTTTGGTTTCTTTACCTTCTTCATCTAGCGGCCGGCGTTGAGGCAGGCTATACGCGATACATTGGATCTGCATACGCCGCAAGTCCAGTAGCATTTTTAACCATACGGTTAGCACAGATGGAGGCCTAGCGTTGACAAAAAGGCAGCATTATTAGGACGTCGGAGAGTGTACACCTTGTCTGAAGGCGGCCACTTGGTTCAGATGCGTACGATCCGACAACAACAACAACAACACTAAGAAAAACAAGAATAACAATAACATGATTATCAGTTCGCAGACATAAGACTGGTCGAACGACAGTCGATACTTTGTTTAACTTAGACCTAGTAGGATTTACACACACACAAAAAACCACAGCGGCAACAAAGTTGCGTTTAACGTACGTTATATGGCCGATATATATGACCAACCATGTTATATTGCAGTGTAGGATTATAACCACTGTTACTGACAGTACTACAGACGTCAGTGCTTCGTATGTTGCCTTCTAAGAACGACCAAATTTAAGTCATCTACTCGACGAATGGCAGCAGCTATCACTGGATTAATGCTACGAATTTAATCGAAACGGAAGATGAACGGAGCTTTTACCTTGACCACGATGTGTTTGCGCATCTGCAAAACTTCTCGTCGACCACCGGAAGTGTCTGCTTATTACAGCATTAACAGAGATTTGTTTTATACGTCTGGTTCCACAGTTGACTTCAGCATGAAGGCGACCAGTCGTAGCCAATTACACTAGTATAGACCCGCGCGGTCTATAGCACAAAAAGCATGTGCTAACAAGGCAAATTGAATACCACTGCCTAGCCGGCCTCTTAGGATTAATATATTTAATAAATAACACCGTTTATAGAACTTCTCCACAGGACGAACGTTGTCTTGATTTGTTCTGTGAATTGCACTAGCATGTGTGCATACACATGTGCATACTCCGTTGTCGGCTGCTGTTTGAATGTCAGCTCTCTGTTCTGAACACACAGCAGCTCTGTGTATTCGTGATAGGGGAGAAGAACCGATATTTACACTTCAACACGCTCGAATTCCTTGGATCGCGTGTACTTCCAGAGGGGGTATTTCGGGCACGTCTGCGTTCCAAAGGCCCAGATAAGTTTTTTAGTGCGTATTACGTCCCATAGTACCCAACAATAGCATCGGCTGGGTGTATATAAAGGCAGTCTCTTATCAAATATATATAACTATATGAACAAATCGAATCTGTTGAAACAATTGAAGACATTAAAAACGATATTCGACATAATAACGCAAATCATACGATTCAACAATATTTGAAAGTGACAAAAGTTTGACTGCGACAATTGTAAAGTGCGTCGATTTTTTTATAGACAAAATGTTCCAAATAATTCAATTGAGAAGCGATTAATCAACAAACTCGAAGAGACTAGGTGGATTTTTGATGTTTAACTGTCAGGTCGTTCACCTAGTTGTCGAGCCCGGTGGCGTGGTGGGTGCATTCGCGTGCACCGTCCCCGCGACCGGAGGAGACACATAGGTGCACGGGTTCGATCCCCACCGTTGCAAATTTGCATTTATGGAGTCCGTCTTACGAAGCAATGCAAAAGCAAACCCATGGACATTAAATGTTGGCTAAGGGTCAGCCCGATTAAAAAGTAGGTCGTTTGATAAAAAACATCTGCTCGCTACAATGTGGCCACATGTCCGACACCACGTATTCGGAATCGTACTTAAGAAAGCAGCATTTAGAGAAACACTACATAGCGCATTCGACATTCATTTTCTACTAAGATTCTTCCCCAAGATTTTGCCTGGTCGTGTCATATGAAGATATATGAACTATTTATTTAAATATAATCCATTGGCCTGAGCACAACTATCCCTCTCCACGAGCCGAAGGACTAGATGTTCCCGGAACTCATGTGGCTGTGGCAGGAGCCAGCCCTTCAATTGATGTTGAAGCGCCTCCTTTTGAGGTGTTTTAACCGGGTTAAACTAATGGAGCGCCAGAGTTTTCAAAACGCCTCAAGACATCTGCGGTGACTCCGCTATATAAGGGTAAGAGCGGAGGGGACGAACCTGGTAACTGTCACCCGATATCATTGGCATATTCCGTATCAAACGTATTTAAAACGATTGCTAAACAACAACTGGAAAGTCACTGAAACAATTTGAACTTCCTCTCTAAAAATCAATTCGGTTTTAGGGAGGCACGATCAACTGGGTTGGCATTGGGACACTTCTGGTGGGAGATCATTAAAGCTGCGGAGGACGGAAATATGTGCTTTGGTACATTTCTTAACTTAGCCAAAGCGTTCGACTGTCTCGGCCACTATATATTTCTGAAGATGCTCTATCAACTGGGAGCGGCAGCTTCGTACCCCTGTGTCGTATCTTAAGCCTGACGGAAGCAATTTGTGGCGGCAAGAGCTTTAAGGTACGCGACGGAAATTGTATTCACTGGCACGTCTTGGGGATCGGTTCTTGGACTTTTGATCTATATCGGTAATATTAATTTTGTACTGCTGGGCATCGGGAGATACATAGATGGCCGATTAATCGTCTATGCAGACAACACCACTCTTCTTTTGTTTCGTGTCTCACCCTCCTAACTATCCAATAATCCGAGTAGGCGACTCTGCTATCCCTTTCAACTCAGATATTTTGCATCTGAGTTGAGAGGGATAGCAGAGTCGCCTTAGCATTGTGGCACATAAGCAAATAAAGCCGTTGAAGCCTGACTCGTGCGTTTAGGGAGAGCCAAGGCTTTGCGGAACCTTCTGGTACGTGTCTACAAAGCGCTTATAGAGCCAATTCTAACTACTATTAACTACTAATAACTCTATGGGGCGCCACGTATTCAATAAGCCTAGAACCCCTCCCCCCCAACCTCATGGTCATTCAGAATAAGGCGATTAGAACTATAATTGGCCTTCTTTGTCGAACGCGTGTGACTCGGGCTTCTCAAGATTGATTAGCTGACACGTTTAAAGAGATCTCCCTAACCCCAGTAGAGTCGCACCACTACAGGAACTCACACTAGGCCACGGCGAATTCAAAATATATATGGTGCGGATTGGGATATCGCAGGTGGACACGTGCACACTCTGCACGTCGGGGCTGACGGAGGATGTTGACTATTCGGTCTCGTCCTGCTCCGCGGTGACCCAGGTCCGCTCGACGTATTGCTGTGCAGGAAGATCGGTAGGGGATGTTGTCGGTCACATGATGAAGGGTGCCGCATGGGCGGCAGGCGTCTATTCTTTAGATGTTATTATGCTCAAGGCGCGGCTAGAGCTATTGGGTGATCGAGATGAGGTGGCCCGCAAGAGGCCATGGCAACCCAGTTCCCCGTAGAACGGCTCGACGCATCTCTTAGGATTTGTGAGCTGAGGGCACGACGAGATCCATGAGAGCCGGTGGAACACGAGACTCCTCTACCACCGCTTCCGAAGTAGTACCACACAATTCCGAGTTCGAGGGGGGGGGGAGGGTTTGAGATTTTTAGTGGGTCAAAGTCCCACACGAGGTGCTATTGGTTGCCATTATCGATCAAGCATTAGCGCTTCCAAACCTCCCATATAAAAAAAGACCAACTCAAGGTACCTACATGCTGCCACCATTTGGAACAAGCTACCATTGGCGTTTTGAAATGCAGACCGGATCGTTGTTTTTAAACGACATCTTCTCTTGAAGCTGAAGAACGAAAACACACATACATCATAGTGTTAGAATTATTTTAAACTCAAATTCTCGAATTTGTTACCTTATTATTTACACCTGATTGATTGATGGAATTCCTAGCGCGATATCTCCGTGCTGTAGGGCGGATGCTCAAGCTACTCTTACTTAACCATGGCCACTATTAGGTAAGTCAAAAAGTTCGTCGGCTTTTTTACCCGATTTTAAAGAGCCTTATTTATGCAGACAACAGTATTTTTATTCAATGATATATTGACCGTTTTGTTCGATAACCTTCGCCCATCGCCTCGGTAGATCCATGATTCCTTTCTCCCAGAACGTCTTGTCCTTCTCGTCGAAATACTGAGTGAGGTGATTTTTTATAGCCTCCAAAAATTCAAATGTTGTGCCATCAAGGGAGTTCTGGAGAGACCTGAACAAGTGATAATCAGATGGTGCGAGGTCGGAACTATAAGCTGGGTGCGGCAGCACATCCCAGTCAAACTCCGCCAATTTTTGCCGGGTGGCCAAACTATTGTGTGGTGTCGCCTTATCATGTTGAAAAGTGACGCCCCACCTGTTTGACAAATCCGGACGCTTCGTTGCTACTGCAGCCTTCAAATCTTCGAGTTGTCTGCAGTAGACGACGGAGTTGACCGTCTGACCCATTGGAAGCAGCTCAAAATACACGACGCCCTTACAGTCCCACCAGCAGCACAGCATAACCTTCTTCTGATGAATTTCGGGTTTAGGGATAGCTGCGGCCTGAGAACCTCTGGGGACCCAACTTCTTTTCTGTGTTACGTTTCTGTAGAGTATCCATTTTTCATCGCCGGTTATCGATCTCCTCAGAAATGGCTCATTCGAGTTCTTCCGGAGGAGTGCGTGACAGGTATCGACTCGCCCTTCAAACTGCCTATCATTGAGGTCGTGTGGTAGCCAGATATTCCGCTTGCACGAGAAACCTGCATCATGAAGGCGATTCCAAACGGTTCCGTGGGAGACTCCCGTTACATCTTCAATTTCTTTTATGGTTAAGCCTGGGTTCGAAGTAACCAGGCTTATGACTTCGTCGGTCTCCACAACATTGGGTCGTCCTGACCTCGGTTTATCTTCGAGATTGAAGTTCCCAGCTTTGAAACGGGCGAATCGCTTTTCGACTGTGGATTTGTGTACTGCGTTTTCGCCGTAGACTGCACATATCCTCCGGGTTGTTTGCGCTGCACTTATGCCTTCACGGTAGGAGAACAACATAATGTGTCGAAAATGCGTATTTTTGTCCTCCATTGCAAACAGCTGCCAATTCCGCAAACGAAACGGTAAAGTTGGAACCGGTATACCGTCGCGCCGTCACGGGTCTGCTCCTGAATGTAAACACCCAGCCGCACTCTCAGGCGGCCCTGCTGCAGAGCGCGGGAATTTCAAAAATGTGGTCCCAGAAAGCCGACGAACTTTTTGACTTACCTAATACATCATTTCCGTGAGCATCCCAAGCTGTTAACTCTCAATTGAGTCACGTGGGCAGCACAAATAATGGTTTTTCCGTGTTCGAGGAATTTGATGAGTATCGACCGTGATTACCGTTTGCCTGGTGTGGTCTCGGGCTATCAATCAAACGCTCCCGACCTTCACGAAAACGTACGCTCTACTGTGCAGTCAGTATACGGGGTAAACGAATTTCGGCCGGTTGAACACTCTTCGCAGTCATAAATCTTTTTTTCTGAAGAGGTTTAAGGTTTCAAACACATTAACGTACGACAGAATAAAAGCATAACAGGAGTTGGTAAGCTCTCTAACTTAAGTCCCCATAACAGTCCCACACTGTCTGCTCACGCCCAGACAGTGTGGGACTCAGCCACCTAACGACAAGTCTCGCAGGCAAGTCTTGGCGCCTAACAAGAGTCGAGCCGAAGGATTACGGCAATACCCGTTAAAACCCTAGATATATAGACGGCAGTGCCTGTATATATGTATCCTTCTTAAGATGGCTCTTCGCCCTGTGGGATCCTTAACGCAGAAAAGCAACTACACACAAGTGGCGGGGAGTTCTTGGAAGTTTTCAATCGTTAGGTCCTGTTTGTAGAGTCGCTCGTTGGCGACAGCTCTTGGACGCTTTCTACAATTTTTCTTCTTCCTGCTTCTTCTTTTGCTTTCATGATACGTTGAATGGGCTTTGCAGCCGCGTCTCATTTATTGACCGACGTGAGCATGTACGTGACTAGCTCTCCTAGCGTGCCCTATCTGCGCATGCCTCGTCTGGTCTCGGCCCATGCGGCGTATCGCAAAACCGTATGTTCGAGAGAGTCCACCTCGTCGCAGTACAAGCACTGCGTTAAATCATCCTTTCCATCTGGTTTAAATAGACCTGGAAATCGCCATGACCCGTGAGGATCTAGGTTAGGTGGTACGTGGGACGACCCCGGGGACGATTTATCAATCCGTGGATGGTCGGAATGAGGTTCCTCACGAGCGCCTAGTTGCCCGTCCGGGATGCTATCTAACTTCCTCTATCACCAATCGAGTGCCACCTCGCGTTGTTCTACCAACTCCCTATCTGGGTAAAAAATCCTCAGCCAAGAATTAACGTCCACGGAACTACTTTTCGCATTGCTTCATAGACGGGCCCCTATAAACAAAAATGTGCAATAGTAGAGCTCGAACCCGCGCACTTATGTGTTTCCTCCAGTCGCGAAGCGCAGGCGAATGCACCACGCCACCGAGCTCGACCGTTATCTGTGTTCATCCACAGACGCCGACGTTCGGCTGCCTTTAGATTCCAGGGCACTGTCTCAGCCAGTACACGGACATCAGAAGTCTCAAGGCAATATCATTAGCCGCCTAAGGGCAATATCATTAGCCGCCCAAGGGCAACGTCATTAGCCTCCTGCCCAGGTATCTTGTCGTGTCCTTTAGCACGATATTTTTGTCCGACAGCGTACGTTTTAGAGGGTCACATGTTTTCTTTCCGATATGAAATATCTCTTCACCCTTCTTAGGTGCGAGTGTTAGGCCGACACCTCTCATACACCTATCGACATCTGCCAACGAAATATTGGCGTATGTAGTCGCAGTCAATTAGAACTCCGTGGTATCTTCACACGCACTGCCGCGTCAATTGGACGGGAGTTGCCTGCTTCTATCCTCCGTTATACGCAGGCGTACAACTACGCCAGATACCATTCGTGGTCCCTAGATATATACGTTATATACGTTATACCAAACAAAAATTGCAACATTTTGTACCTCTTGATTTGAGCACTTATATTATGCGTACTAAAAGGTGTTTTAGTCTCTTACTGTGATATGCTGAGAATAAATTACATGAGCAGTTAGTGACGACAAAATCCTTCCATTTTATTGATAATTTGCATTATGTTGTTTATGCTTGCTACCAACAATTAAATACAACAGGTACAACAGGAGATATATATATGTATATTCATGTGGGCTTATTTGTACTATTTGTTCTCAACGTGCAGTAAGACATCGTTGATGACTTGAAGTTTCCACGCTCCACTTAAACTGATATATTTACATAGTGTTGTGATAAAGCTGTAAGACTATACACCTCTGAGTATACGCATGTTTAGATCTTGAAGAGTGGAATCAATAACTGCATTTTGGATTTTTGTCTCTACAAATACCGAGTAAAAAACTCTCTGCCCATCCACTAAGGATAAGCAAATGCATAGAACTACCTAAATATACAATAATACCAGCATATGCATTTGTCATCTATACAATTTATAGCTATTTATCGACCTTACGATAGGCTTGCTTGTGCGATCTCCGCTATCGTAACGTCTTGGATTTTACGATAGAGGGGTGGTAGACTTGAGTACCGTTGCACGAGATCCCAAAGCAATTCGTCGCAGTTTGTAGGAGCAGCTTCCAACGGATGATCCAGAATGTCTGAAAAAGGTAGTTTTTTTATAGGAAAAAGGCTTTATAGGTAAAAGTTAGTTGCTGCAATTCGTGGAGTACATTGGAAAGCCATGTAATTTATTTATCATATTGTCATTTTAGACTACACTACATGGCCACGTCATTTATCTAATGTAAAGTCATTTTTTATATAGACGCACTTTCACAAAATTAGAGCTATAGAAAGAAGTGACTTGGGCCTTGATGCCTTGGGCGACTAATACACCGTTCTAAAGAAATGGGTCACGAACTAACAGCCATCATAGCTAAGAATTGGGTCGACCCAATTTAATATTTTAAAAATGTGTTTAGGATACATTCAGTGAACATCCAGAAAGAAGAATTTCCTTAAAATGAAATAATTAGCTCGTTTCTTCTTTGTAGTCCACGTCAATCGAGTTCCTTCACTAAGCCATCGGCAATGTGCGTATAAAAAGGTGCCAAGATATCGCGTCGCGTATATGTATAAATGGTAACTCTCATCGCAACGACTCAGCGCACGCAGTACACTATAGCGTGGGCGGAGCAGACCGTAAGTTCAGGCTTAGCGGGTATAGGTGCGCAGACCCGCATAAGATGCACAGACTGTGGTAACATACCGTTTCGAAGTCTCTCCATTAGTGTGCGGGTCTCCTTCTCGATTGTTTTGGCACGCTGGCGTACATCGTTCATTAGTTTGAAATGAGCTGGTTTTGCTATTCGGTTGGCGGCATATACTCTGGTCTCGCGTGCTCTCTCTGCTTCACGAAGATTGGCAGCGGCCGCGTTTTCAACAGATTCGAGCACGTCCATCACTGAGAGACCAGAAATGCGAACGCAAACAATACAGCGTTAAATCACGTACCCAGACTAATCTTTACCGTTATATGGACTGTTCTGCATTCACAGCTTAAGCATGCGCGCAAGACACGCCGCCCTAAACTAAACGACAGGCAGGCCATGTCCTCGAATCTACGCGTCGTTGTCCATATAACCGTACGGCCATTCGGCAGGACTTTAGTTGCGTTTGAAAAATAGGAAACTCGAAAATAGCCTGGAATGCAATTTTGACTGACTCCTTGTCTTCTTGAATGGTTAGTCACGGCTCTCTACATGCCGACTATGTCGTAATGGCTGTGGAGGCAACTAAATGTCGAAACTATACGGCTATAAGAGATCCAATGGACGTTCGTCCATTTGCATTCAAAACACTCGGCGGTCTCAGACCTATGACCGATAAAATATTAGGTAATGCATGCAAAAACCTTGCTGTGGCGGTATCCGGGTGCGGCATAGGATTTCTGCCAGAAGATGTCTCTATATATTCAAGGTGGAAATGCCGCTGCTGTGATGGAAACCCTAGCCAGCTGGGCTGTCTGGAGCCTTCTCATGGCTAAGCGGGATGTGGTTACACGTTCGCGAAGGCACAATTGTCAATGCTCAGTTAATGTTTTTAAGCTTATTGAACTGAGTTTATGATTACAAAGATATGTACATATTTATATAAACTTGTAGCGGGCACTATGCGCCTTTAGCCAATTGTTTATACTTGTACAAATGTGCTCCGTAAAACTTAAACGATGGTTTTCCTCAATAAAGAATCTTCAGATATTCATTTTCTAATAACCGTTCGAACGACAGGTAACGAGGACAGTAATGGATAAGTCTGCTGTGTTCTTATGCCGGAATGCCAACGGCTGCTGTACGTTCACAATACGTACGTACTGTATGTTCACGTCGGTCTTTACTTAAGAAAAGCCATACGGTTTGGTATTGGTTATTCATTAGCGCACAAAAGCAGACTAAATAATAGCTCCTCGTTACACACCAATGTCGTGGCGACACTCAACGAGCTCCATGAGCGCCCTCGAGAGCCTTAGATGTGCCTCCGCTGCGTTGTCACGTACAGTGCGCGCCAGTTCTGCTCGATCACGTATGATGAGCTCATGTCGGCTACGCTCAGCAGCCAGCTCCGCCGTCACCTAACGCCGACCAGCCACAGCGATGAAAAAACAGCGACAAAAAGACCCACATGACTTTATCTATTTTTCTCCCGATCACAAGTCATATTTACTGTATTAGAAACTACTAAAGCACTTCACATTTAATACATTTGTAGCAGTGGCACTATAAACAAATCCCTACGCATATATGTATTTATATTTGTATACAACAGTATATATATATATATATATATATATATATATATATATATATATATATATATATATATATAAATATATAATCAGGAATGCATTCAGGTACAATAACAACAACGCGATGTCCCATAATTATTGCAACAACAATAGCAAAACATTTATTTGCAGGTATGAAATCGTGTGTAAAACGAACTGAACAAAAACTGTACCTCACGCCTGCGCTCATTAGCGGCGGCAAGGCGATGGTCAAGGTCGTCTAGCACCTTCTGCTTTAGCGCAAGCCTTCGCTGAAACAATTTAATGTCGACGTTGACCAAACGCTCCGCAAGTGTCTGCTGCTCCTGCTCGAGATCTGCAACACACGTCCCGCATCGATGATTATATTAAAAAAACGGCCCCAACTGCTACACTGCTACAGTGGGAACGACCTCCATACTTCATAATAATCGCAATGAAGACCCCCCTCCGGACCAATCAGTAAGGGACTGAACCTGTTCGTCAATTATTTGACTAAGTGCACGAAAAAGATCAAAGGGAGTTGACAGGCGACCAAGTTCGCAAAAAAAACACCAAAATAATCTAGTAACGCTCATGCAATACAATTGTTACTGCAGGAACTAAACAATGTGGCAGGAATACTAAAAATACCACGTTGTATGGGCCGTACTTTTTATACATACCCACGCTAGTCGCTGCTAGCTGCGACGCACGTGCACCAAAAAATGCATTCCCAACCCCTAATTCATGATATGAAAATAAAGTTTGGTTCCCGTCCGTGACCTGTGCATAAAGTAAAGTGCATAGAATAATATCATGTTAACTGAACTCTCTTCGGGCTACCAGCCGTTCTGTCCCCTTGTGAACAATACTAGTAACAATAGAGTAGAATCTACGTCGCCGCTTGACAAAGCATAGGCAGGATCGTGGTAAACTACCTCGCACTTCGTTGACCAACTGGACGCACTCGCCCGCATTTGGAAGCTGCTCGCTGGCTTTGACGGCCTGGCTTTGTAGCTCGCGTTCGACGTCCGCCAAATGCTGCAGCTCCTTTTCTAGACGGCTGTGTTCTTCATTAATTGCAAGGATTTCTTCGACCGATATCGGCTCGCAGATCATCTGCAACATCAAACAAAGCAACAAAAAAACGCAACATAACGAACAATTGTTGGTATATATATATAATCGTTGATTAAAACAATTGAAAAGTAAATTAATTACAACGAACTATATCAGTTCTACGTACGGCAGTTTGAAGCGATGAGTTCACCTCCGACCAACAGTCTGGGTCCAGATCTTCGAGGAAGCCCATGGCGGCGCCGAGCCACTCAGCGCGATTCCATTCCGGATGACTGCCAGCTAGCTCCGAACGGTCGAGAGTAGTCTCAACAAGGGAGCTCACGAAGTCGTTGTCATACCCACTTAGACTCTCACACAGCGATGTCACCTCCGCTACGCTGTGCAAACCGAGTCGTGTGAGCCATTATCAGTCAGAGTCAAGAGACCAGTACTTAATAATCATCTATACATCACTATACATGTATGTGAGTTACGCAGGACGTGAAAAAGAGCCAACCTTAACGAGTGTCTCGACGAGGCAATCACGCAGCGGAGGGCTTCGATCACTTCCTTGCGAGAAGCAGCTGTTCTGCTGTTCAACTCCTGAATGGTGGTGCCTCCTTCGCTATCCTGTGGACCAAACCTGCGGCTGGCCCCCGACCACCGGTACTCCTTTGCGGCTTCCATTTTGGAGTTGAAAAGTGTTACCAGTGTGACACGGCCCTGACAGTCAGGTGTACAGCATGGTGCTCCTGTGCCATACAACAACTCGAACTTAGTGTCATCCGGTACTCGTTATGTCCTTGCTCCTGTGTTAATTAATTCCCGTTTACGTATGCATATTTACCATGAGCCAGAGTTATTTACGAACAAGTTGTTTAATAGCGTAGTAGCCACCAGACATCATAGAACGCACAGCAGCCGCTAATGTACCGTCTCGCTTCTTATAGGCGAATGCCGTCTCCTTAATTCAAGCCGCGCACAGAAAAACCCAAACACTTACTGTTGCCGGCTACCCGCTCATGGCTTCGCTGGCACCCCTCCTTAGCCTAGCTGGGCAGGCGATAATTCTGGCAGCCATGGCTATGGGGTACGCCACATGTATAACCGCGAGGTATTTTCTTGAATCAACTTTGACTAGATTCACTTAAGACTATAATTAACATATATGTCTTACGCATAATTTGTAAGTGTGTATGTATGTATATGTATATATATATATATATGTAGCCTAAACGAAACTGACACGTGATAGTCACAATACACGCTCGCTAGGCACATTGGCTTAGCTAATCCTTCGTAACATGTGTAATATACTTAGTGTATAATACGAAAAATAAATGTGCAAAATCCCCAAATATAACACAAAAACAATATATATATATATATATATATATATATATATATATATATATATACACATTTAAAATGTATAAATGTACACATATAAATGAACAACCGATGCGTGTTTACATATTTTCTGCGCTAGATTACCCAACGAATACGCACCAAGTCCATGTTTTGCCTTTCCACCGGCGAGATTCATGTGAAGTGAATGAGCTTTCCAACATTCGGGATGAAGGACAAAAGTGCATGCTTCGTCGCAGCTCACCCGAACGAGACCACTGAAATCGAGCGCCTTCTCAAAGATTTCTCGCTTTGTACAATACTCTCTGTAGCAGCAGCTGTAGTCTGACTGAGGCGGGTTGTCCAGTTTAGAGGAAATCGACGCCTTCATGGCCTCGAACGCGTTCTCCGTTGTTGGCTCAAGCACCTCGTTAATTCCCGGTATCATAACGACTTCAAATGAAGCTTCCTCTAGTGAACTGTAAAGAGCCAGTAGACACATATATCAAGAATAGAGTACAATTGTTTGTCGGTGTCTGGTCAACAAGAGGCCGTAAACTATGGAGACAGCAAATAGAGTCAAGTGTAGATATGAAATGCAGCTAGTCCAAACATCGCAGCCACGCCCCAAACTAATAGTTGAAGTTTTAGAAGCTGCGTATTTTATGATGTTAGCTACTGTAGCATAATGCGCAGTAGTAGTAGTGACATCATTTATATAAAAATATCTATCGCAATAATCGTCGTTTCATATGAGCAAGCAAAGTATTCCAAATGCTTAACGCCCGACAGGAACGTAA
This sequence comes from Dermanyssus gallinae, assembly GCA_003439945.1. NCBI lineage: Eukaryota > Metazoa > Arthropoda > Arachnida > Mesostigmata > Dermanyssidae > Dermanyssus > Dermanyssus gallinae. Next base: position 19,455 of record QVRM01005694.1, on the reverse strand, counting down.
CTCTAGTCGATCCCTCGTAGTGTTGTTCAATATAAATACATATATTAACTTTATTTAAACAATTTAAAAAGCTGACACATATATATATATATATATATATATATATATATATATATATATATATATATATATATATGTGTCAGCTTTTTAGCGCACAGTATTGTCGATATATATATATATATATATATATATATATATCGACAATACTGTGCGCTATCATGCATCTGCTAACATTTATGACATTCTGCCAGCGCCGGTCTGACATCACGACAAGTAATGGCTTGTCAGCAGCACATTGATCGAAAAGACTACTCCTGCTCCCGTCGTCGACGTTATATGGTCCATCCGTCTGTGGGACGCAGTACTCATGACCAATCCGTCAATCCTCTAGACCGACTACGCAGTAAGAACGACAGTATAAACACACCAGTCGCAGTGGAAATTTAGCAACGGGAGCGGCTACACTAAATGTAATTGGCAAAATACAACAACAACAACAACAACAACAACAAGAATAACCAAAAGTACTGTGGCAATAACACTAACTCAATCGCGACGAGTGCAACAACAAACATTCGTGCCCTATCCTAAAAAGTGTAGTTAGTGCATTACGACACGGGCCACGACGGGGCGGACGATGCCAGGTGGACGAGTCAACAACAAAAACAAAGTGAGACAAAGTTCGAAGTACGACTCGGTGCTCCAGAGCGGTCAGCCTGCGCAACCAGGGTACGTGAACATTGTAGACGTTGGTATGCAAGATGCTTTAAAGCAGATTTTAACGACCACCGGGCAACAATCTTAAAGCAGCATTTATCTTTACAGCACCACCATCCTACGTCAGAATTTGACATTTTACAAAGGAAGCAAACCAAACAGCATTCTTCATACAAGATTGTAAATAAGATTATTAAGAGAGCGGCTCATTAACCCACCACAAAAGCTATGGCCCACATATGGACCACATTAGCGTGTCGTGTGTTAGAGGAGCAATCAAGCAATCGTGGTTGTGGAAATGAGGCAGGCACATGACACATGCAGCTGCTACTAGCACGTTAACGCGCTAATTAGTTGGTTTTTTACCTCTAAACAGTTACGCAGCAACCTAGGATTTGTATGCATTCCGTGCTGCTTCTTGCTTACCTCCGAGCGGCTTCAAACGCATACGCGACCATTTCCAGTTCGGCCAGCCATAGCATAGCCATTGGCCGATGCACTTTGGCAGCTCTGAGTAGCTGTCTTGCCCGGCGCATCAAATCACGATCCAGACTGCGCGCGGCCGCATACCCATATACGAGATTCAGGTGTTCCTTGAGCTGGGCCAAAGCGCCGTTGTCATCCCCGTCCATGGCATTGTTGTCCGCCATTGTCTTCACATCTTCAATCAACTCCACGACAATGTCTGCGGCCTCCTTAAACGATCTCTGACGAAGATGCCCGGCTACCATCGCTGTTTGTACCTGTTTCTCCAAGGAGAAGAGTTCGGCCCCATTTCGATTCCCTGCAGCGTAGACACACACACAACGCATAGGCTAGGTTTATTACACACGCTCTGGCTGGCTAGCTAGCTGGTTGTTGTTGACGTTGTTGCAATGTCATCATTATCGTGGTAATTGCTTTCCTCCTCTAGCCCTGCAGTTGCCATAAATGGCATTTGTGGCTTAATTATTGCTTCACGCGCGAGGTCATGATACGCAGCATTATCGATTGGCTATGGGCGTAATAAAGTAGTCCTACCAAAACACTCGTCGATGGTGACCATGCTTGGCAAACAAACATTCGCTGCGTAAGTCTACGAACAATTTGTTTACGATCTATTCGAAAGCTTGGCTATTATATGAAAGAGTATTTTGCTCGAGATCAATATTGGCTTGCTAAAACGCTTTTTGCGAGAGCCGACGTCCATTCCGTCTGCCGTGCTCTACATGCGAGCGACGCAAGTATATTATGCTGCATAGAAACACCCCAAAATACATAAAAAAATTAGCAATTTATTCAACAGCAACAACATCAACAACAACAACAAAACGTAAGGAACCGCGTACTACGTAGACGAAACTAAACCGGAGAAGGACGGAATGGCAAGGCGGAGATTGTCAGAGAGACTCTGGCTTAGGAGTCGCTAGTTCGATTCCGACGGGAGACATGTCGCTTTGATGCGAGTTGCTCTCCTAAAAACAGCTTATTGCAGCAATTAAGGCAGCAACTCATGAGGACTATAAACTAAAACACTAGACATAAACCACGCATACGCTTACCACTAGCTGCTGATGGCGCAGCTTCCGCCGCCGCGCCATCTTGACTACAGTCAAGGCTGCCACCAAAGAGCATTTCAAAATCTGGATACTCTATTTGAGCCTTGTGAGATACTTTTTGAAGTAGATATGCAATCCACTCTTCTGGCTGAGGGGGCGAGGCAATCATCGCTTTGAGCAGGTAGAGATCATCCTTCACCAGAAACGTGAGCAGCCAGAAGTACCAGCCGCTCTGTGAACCAGTGCGGTTGACACCAAAGGCGAGCCGACGTCTACCGTCGCCGCCAGCGTCGTCACGCCGCTCCCCGCCGTCTCTCGGCTCGGCAGGCTTGGAACACCTGTTGTGGTAGACAGCGACGAGGTGACAGACGCGCGGCGACAGTGGCGCCGTCTTAAAGATCGCTTCCGCCAGCTCCAGGTCAGCCTTAGTGCGCGGTTGCGGCGTCCCAGCCTCCTGCTCCTCCTGCTCCTGCTCCTCTATCAGCCTTCGTAACACGAGCGCATCTAAAATCGGCTCCAGCTGCGTGTACCGCTTGGTGTACACCTGCCACTGGCGCTCGCTCGTCTGCAGCGCCAGCAAGTAGAACAGTGTCGCGTACGTAGCCTCCTCGAGCACGTACGCGCTCGAACACCCGACGCACGCCTCGAACACTCGACACAGCTTCGCCTGCCGTCCGCCGGCCAACAGCTCATCGGCAAGGTCGGTGATGACCTCCAGGCGCGCGTGGCGGCCGGAACTGTGAGATGCCAGACATTCGGCCAGCAGGTGAAGAAGAACGAGCGCCGTGTCGCGAGCATATGCCCGTTCCAGGCAGCGCACCGGTGAGTAGTCGCGTAGTACAGCGATGTCCGCGAAGTTCTCGACACTGCTCCGCACGTGGGCGAACATCGGTATGCCGAACAGGTCGCCGTGCAACAACGCCCGAATTAGTCTGATCCGCTGGCCGTTGCAGATTTTGCCTAGAATTCGAATACCAACCGGCCGGCAGGCAGGCAGCAATAGAAGTAAGACCAGACCAAATCACCCAGCAAAACCATAAGCAATTACAACTTGCAAGCAACGTGCAATCGAGCGGAACTCTTAGTGAATTCTAGAAGATAACTTGTCCGGGGGGCCTATCTCCCAAATATTAGCGCATTATATATATATATATATATATATATATATATAAACTTCTTGCCGTTTTGGTATCTACTCATTTCGGAGGCTTGCAGTGCCCACTACTGCATCAGCCGACAGCCTCCGCTTTGGCGCCAAGATTTTAGTTGCTCTCGGAATGTGAACGTGAATATAAAAGTTCAGAGTGTTTTGCTGTACACGTAGGCAGGCAAATGATCTATTCCTAGGGCACACGTAAGCCAGGCGAAATATCCACTAAAAACGGTTATGTGTTGTTGCTGGTGTGATATCACAGGCAACTCTGAGGAGGAACTAAACACGGATCTCTACTCCCAATAGCTCTAGCGAGATGAAGAAAGACTGAATCAAATGCGTCCTGCTATAAAAATAAAGTTCTGATATCTATTTAAAAAATCGTATTTGATTATCCTTCAAAAGCGTTTTGTTCTCCTCGAAATTGCTTCTGCCCGTTGCAATGCACTTGTGCCACCTTCTTACTCTATCTTGAAACACCTTTTAAACGCGTATTTCGGAATCAAGTTGCCCCTACATTTTTTTCTTTATCTCCTCTATATTCTCGAAGCTTGGTTGCGGAAATATAAAAATCGACTTTTCAACCTATAATCAGAAATCAATAACAATGTGTGCGACGGTGTGTTGTAATAGGGGATCCAGGAGTTAATGTTAACGGTGGTGATGGCCAAGATGACAACGGCAAAAACAGCACATAATGACGATACTGGAGTGATAGAGACGACAGATCACTGTTTCAGTTGTTGGAACAATACAGATCTGTCTGCCAGCTAACGTGATAATGCAACGCACGCATCCACTTGTACAGACAATTTTGTGATAAGCCGTGAATGCCTATACAGCTGTTTCTCACGCAACTTGTCTAAGGTCCGTCGAAAGAACGTTGAGTAATGTTTTACCGAAAAATAAGTCACTTCCAAGAGCACGTTAGTTAAACAAAGGTGCACCTGAGCAAGACGCGCCGAACTGATACAGAAGAACTGGAAGACGGAAGCTTCGTACTAGGATTTTAAAATATTTTCCTGAAGCTCCGCTTGACCCGACCGTCAAGTTCAAATGGCACACCACCACTGTGGGAAAATCTAGGAGTTGTTTGCCCAAAGCCCATGTCTCTTGTGTCGGACATTCTTGCGCAATCTTCTTAAAATTTCGAGATAGGATTATTTATTGAGCCTTGAACCAGATGGTAAAAAATAGTGGGAAATGATTCCGTTGTAGTTGATACAGTCAGTCGGAAAACCATGGTGTTGTCTGAATTTCTTCGCTCGACTCTCTTCTTGGAAGCACCACTAAGAGGATCTCCTGTAATCACTTTCCGAAACAATCCAGGGTCTTCTGCTACTACCAGAAGGTTCAACTCAGACCCTTCCCAACAGCGACCGCTTGCCGTTTCAATATTTTTGAAACGAACTTCGCTGCCAGTCTTTTGACGCATAAAATACTAGTTTAGACTGTTACAACTGATGTACGAGATGTCTCCAATTTGTCAGCTATCTCCCCGATATTCATTCGTTGAGGGCGGTATCATGAACTTTTTCAACGTTTTTTCTGTTTCTGACGTCGAAGGCCTTCCCAAACGGGGTTATCCTCGGTGTATTCGCGTTCGTCGTGAAATTGAGAGCACCACGTACACATAGTTCTTCCGGACACTCCTTGATCATTTGAAATACATTTGTTTATTAACATTTGTACGTTTGCACACTAAGGCAGTGCTCGCCTATAAAAAAATAGTTTAAAATCACCTCCCGACGAGTCCTCCTTGTCTTCCTCTGCGACGTCCCCAGCTCTTGTGATCCTGGTGCGCCCTGTAGACCCGTAAGGTCCCCTGCATGGTCAGGACGGTTAAGTCGATCAGGTTCTTCTTTGACACCCCGAGAGTCAGTAGATCCTTCACCGACTCGGGTTCCCACACACCGGTCATGGACACAGTGATGGACCCGAATCGGTGGGATGAGCCGGGTAGCTGATCTCTGATCTCGGGGATGTCATATTTCCTGATCTTGTCCCGTCTGGCCCGTGCAAGGTCCCTAGATGGTCCGCACACCTCGGTGTCTAAGACCCAGACCCCGGTAGGTGTTGTGATCACGAGGTCCGGTCTCAGGGAGGGTGCGGTGGGTCTACGGAAGGTGCGCTCGCGGTCCACCTGCAGTCCCTTTCCCCGCAGTAGTCGGGAGACCCGCTCACAAATGTCGTCGTGGCGCTTTATGATCGGGAGATGGGTGTAGTCGCACAGTTGACTGACGTGGGCCAGCGTTTCAACGGCGTTGCACCCGTGACGACAAAATTTGTCGTACCAGGGGCGGCCTCTGGCGAGCCTGGCACGCGTTGGTAGTGCGTTGATCCTTAGCTTAATCAGATTAATATACTCCTTACCTGATAGGTAAGCAGTACCTTTGACCCAGTTTTGTGTAAAAGGTGATTTGTGTGCGTTTTTTAAATGAGCTCCATCGAATGTATTATGTAGTGTTAGAGCCCAGTATTCGGTCTCTTGTGCGGCATTTTCGATGGTTGTATCCCCGAACTCACAAAGGGCGCTGGTTTTCGCCAGTTCGTCCCTGTGGTAATCCGAGGATAGCAACCATTGCGTGCCAATGTGGGGTGATTTTTGTAAGTTGGTGAGTCGGGAGAGGCGAAGTCTGGGAATTAGTGTTCGGAGACAGGGGATGTCCAGACCGCCATGTGCTGTGTGCGCGTAGAGGAATGCGTTAGGCACGGAGTTTTCGAGCTTGAGCCAATGCAATTTCACCGTACGCCTGATCTCGTTATCTAATTTTAAGAGGAAAGCTCTGGATGGCCGGGGACCAGCGACCAATCTGTAAAGGATTTTGGGGATGGCGAATTGTTTAAGTATTGCTAATCTTTGTTGGGGTTTGAGGGGAGCTATTGTTAGTCTGCTAAGAAAATCTAGGAGTGTATCCTTGGCTGAGTCGACCCTGCCAGTATTGTCGAATTCTATGCCGAGGTACCTCCATCGAGCGCTTAAACCTTTTGTGGGCAAAAGCCTCTCTCCAACGGTGAATTCGGGGGAGTTCTGATAAAAACTTTTCTTCACCCGCCCGTCATACAGGTGGGATATAGTAAAGCTCTTATCAGGATTAATTTCTAGGCCTCTTGCTTTTAATAGGGGGTTAGCTAAATCTAGGAGTTGTTGGAGAGTATTTTTGGTGGACGCAAGGAGAATGAGGTCATCCGCAAAGGCTAGGCCCATAAGGCGGGTTCCCTCTTTTAGTTGGTATCCTATATTAGTATCGTTGAGTTTACGCAGAATGTCGTCAAAAACTAAGTTAAATAACAGAGGCGACAAGGGATCTCCTTGACGAACACCTCGTGTGGGCCTGATGGTACGACATTCTTTGCCAAATTCTAGGAGTGTTAGGGAGGATTGGTAAAGGCGCTCGATATAATCGATGAAGACCCTTGGGTACCCCCTGCTCTCGAGTGTCCACAGGACCGCGTCGTGACTGATCGAGTCGAGTAAGCACTTCGTAACATTCCCCCACGTTAGTACATGTGATGTGATCACAGATTCTGATGTAGATTCGTCTCTCCTCTATTGTCAGCTCCTTAAAACCCCCAAACCTTGTTTTTCTCACTTCTTTAAACCAAACTCAAACAATAAACGCTGCTACCGAGTAGCACTTCTGAGTGCAAAATTCGGAATACTAGAACTTGCCAATCCACCATCGTATATATATATATATATATATATATATATATACTAGCCGGGCATAATTATAATTATTATTTAATTTTATAGTTACAGAGATATGTATAGAGTACACACACACATATATATATATATATATATATATATATATATATATATATATATATATATATGAGTACCTAACAACGCTAACGCATGTAGAAATCGCTTGTATCCGTCGTCGCAACAAAAACTACTTCAGCCCAAATATGCAACTCTTAGGAGATATTGCTTCAAAACAATTTGCGTCATTCAGAAGTCGAATCAAGCAATCTCCTTAGCCCCTGGCGCCAGAGCCGCCGGTCTTCTCACTTTGTCCCGTAGTATATATATATATATATATATTGAAACAATTGTCGAAAAATGTACATGAAATCAAGTAAATATTTCATCATATCAAATTTATCCATGCATATACACGTAATCAAGATTTCTTTTATACGGCTTGGCTCAGTTAAAACATACGAACATCACAATTCAGAATAATAAGTTGTTCACAGATTTTTGCGGAGAATACACTTAGAGCGTATCGAAGGACAATTTCGAAATCCATTGCTAAAAGCAATCAGCTCCATTGATTAGTTGATTAGCTCTGCCCGTTAAAAGTACACGTTTGATGTGTCGTTGGCCAGCAAATCTATATGCACACGTAGTACATTCGATTATTTGAACACAGGTAATATTAAAACGTTTGCTATCAAACATAGCATCAACATATTAATTTGCGAACTTTTCCAAATTAATTAACGTAATAGGCTATACCGGGTGCCAGCACAGCAGAGCAATAGGACAGCTTCGGTTCTTCGGCGTTTTACACAGTGTGATATAGAAGGGGCCTGTTTCAACAAAAGACCTCACAGAAAGGTTGCGAATGAAAGAGCCTGATTGTGCAACAAGAACAATAGTATAAAAACCCATTTTACACCAGAACACAAATATATTTAACGGTTCTAGTTTCTGGTAATATTTATTAACCTTCTCAGGTATTGTTTGTAATAGCTAAGCTTGTAGTGAGGCCATGCCCGTCTCGTATAAATGCAGCAGAATATATTGTGAAATAGAGCAAATTCAGTTAATGTCCGCGTCTTAAGTGTGGTGTCTAGTAAATGAGATGTGCTGGCACCAGATTTTTTTAAAACATAAACAGTAGCACGGAGGTAATATGTGTGGGGTGCTACTGAGCTAGAGTCAAAAGTGAGCGACCAAAACTCGACATAAAAACACAGGCTCAGCTGTTTTTTATGTCCTAATTGAAGCGGTGAGCAAGCGGCGGTTACAATGAATAATATATGCCCTTTAGAAACGTGCAAAACACTTCAATTTTTTTTTTCATTTGGATACAGCCTTTGAATCAAGCCACACCAGTTATTTTCAATGTAGCTAGTAGTATATATATATATATATATATCGCGAACTATCCCGTATAACGTTTTTAGACTTTTTCTCTAGGGTGTTGTTACATAAATAATTCCCACAGGCCCACTTTATGCATAAATGTCGATATTAAATTAAAAAAAAAAAACGTATTCTAAAAATTACAAAAATATTTAAACAGCAAAATGCAGATCGTTAAGGAGATCCGCTGCGACTCCTAGATTGTGCTTTCGGACGTACCGCAATAGCTGAGTTGGTCGAACGTCTTTGCGATGGTATCGAAGTGCTGCTCAAGAGCGTCAACGTCATCCTTCAAGTCCTTCCATGGACCAAACGCGTCCTGTTCCGCGAGCAGCCTCAAAAACCGCGATTCCTTTGGGCAACTTTGCAATATCGACAGCACCCCTACACCCATGGCACGGCCAGGACGGGTCCCGTTCGATAGGCAGCTCAGCTAGCAGTGTTTGTTGGAACGGAGCGAATTCGATCGAGAACTCGCGATACGTCCGTCACTCACCAAGACGCCTGATCTGCAACAGCACGGTAACGACTACACTACGTCAAATGAATGTTAGCCCAAATTACCTCACTCGTTCCATAAGATCTATGCTGCAGAACAAGGTAATCTCAATCATGTACCGATAGTAACAATGTTGCCGATTTTTTTTGGCGCAAGCCTAACCACTCTTAAAAAACGAATAACTCGATTAGATCTTTTCTATGCAGAAGTCCAGAAACAAAACATGCATAATGCACACCCATGGGTCTGGGTAGCGTGGGACTCAAACCCACCGAAAACTCTGGTGGTCCCCTATCCTATATGACCGGGATATTTGTGATATGGCTTCAGAGCATGTAACGAGCTGCTGGTTCGGCTTTCGGTCTTCAGTCTGCTCGCGACTTTCCATGCGTTGCCGCCTCTCGTCCGCCATCTCTGCCTTCGTTCTCACAACAATCTCCACAAAATCAGGGCCCGTGTCCCAGCTCTTTTTCAAGCTGAGCATCCCTAAGAGTAGATCTCGTCTGTATCGTTCAGCTGTCTAGTCGTAATCGGGATGTCGAGTGCCTTGCACGCGAAAAACATCTTAGTCTTCCCGAACTCAATTACGCCTATAGCAGTATGCGGACTGGTCCGTCGAAGAATGACTGCCAAAACTGTCATTGTGGTAGCAATATTTCCTCATCAAGTATGTGCCAGGCGCGTCTTTTTGGAAGCAGATAGCCCAGCAAGTGTACTAGTTAAGCTATACTTTCAAAATGCGTTAGTTACGATAGGAAGGGGCAACATTTTTGATAAAATGCAAAGAAAGAGTCTAAAACTCCTACCGATGACGCGGCAGACTACAGAGATCCCTCAGTCCTCGTTTGGACCACAGATGTAACCATAGAGTCTAAAACCGGTATCCAACACAGAGACCCACGAGAACAAACGCTGCTCTGTCTTAAAATGTGTGATCTAGTGTCAAGCCAACAGTGGCCCTTTAACGTCTGGATAATTCAACCCTAAGTGGTCCCGTAGACATCGTGGCGGAGTACCATGTGGACACCGACTTCCACTTCGAGAAACTAGAATGGCTGACAGTCAGCGCTTCTAAGTGTGACGTGTTAGCCATATGAGGCAATCCACGAGACCAAGAGGGAATACCATTTAAACGTTCCTACAGCAGTGAACACCCTGGGATGCATCAGTAGGAAAACTCGCTAGTTTCTTTAAGATTTAGCTAAACGCAGTCAAGGGATCATATGAGATCGACGTGAGATACACGTGAGGCCGATGTTCTTTTTGAATGTTTGTAGGAGGATTCCATTAGGCATTCATATTATGGGCTAAACTAGCAACATATAAACGTCAAAAAGGCGTTCACGCCTGCAAATATACTGAATGAACATTGGATTATGAAGAATGATAATCATAAAAAACCATAAACAGAATCATATTAAACATTATTATGATCATCATCATCGTCATAATGTCAATCTTGTGCAAATGGTGGTATATAAAATGATATTAATCGCTTGATTGAACAGATTGAATCAGGTGAACTGGCTTCACAGCATGTGCTTATATAACCGTTATATGTGCTTTTATTGCCCAATGATCTTTCTTTGTTATTCACAGAATCGCCACATCACATTAACCGCAACAACAGGACACAAATATAAAGCACTAAACAGCTAAACTGATCCAAGAATATCTGGCTTTGCAATGAATGTTCACACGGGGTTCATCTTGCATTGTTTAAATTTAAATTTCGCCAGAATTACTTCACCGCTTTACAAGTATATGTATAGGTATGGAGGGAGGGGGAGTGATACACCCGCAAATGAGAGCCACGTCTCATGCGAGAAATGCATATAAATCTCGTTCAAGCTTTTCGACACCGAAGTTTCTTACACCCGAGCGTGGTTTTCGCGCGAACGCGCCTTATGTCATCCGAGCCCGCGCGCATTTTGTTCTCAGCCATTGGTTCTTGCGAATTACACACGAAGTCTGTAATCTGGATTCGTGTCGACTGTGTGCTCACTGTGCTCATATATACTGTTTCGTCCGCCTTACATTCTGCTGAAATTTGAGCAAAACATTACAACAGTAACACCAACAACACAACCCAAATAGCAGCAACGACAACACAACCAAAATAACAATAGCAACAATCGCAGCACCAGAAGTTATCGGGTGTTGGAGGCTGTTCGCGCCATTCATAATTAGTCGTCAGCTCGTAAGAGTTCTGTTTAGCGCACGTGCAACAAATGGCCGCCGCCAACAACACATTGCACGATAATATAAACATAAATAGATATCACATACATACATAGATCAAACATACAACACAAAACATACATTCGGATACAAATCATCACGTAACATTCATTCATACGTTTCAGACATAGCACGCAAACACATTCGTATACAGAAATACCACACACACGCACATACGCCCACACACACACACCAATACATATGTAATCATAACAAGAATACGTAGGAAGACATTACGAACATACACACCGTTACATGTTAGAACGACCATATCGATCCAGCCAGGTCGTCGTCAGCAGGCGAGCTCAATGTACAGCTGGAGCAGCTGCAGCATCAGCTTTTCTCAGGCGCCAATCTCTTCACGATCTCTCCTCTACTGGATAACGTCTTGTAGGTCGATGATGCCTATATGACCCATAAGCATAGCACTACTGAAAAGTTTTGCTTCAGTTCTCTTTCTCTTTGGCCATTATGACTTCGATCAGTCGTCTAGCTATTTACTGGTCGAGAATCGAGTTTTCCCTCTCCCATCTCGCTCAGCTTTTAGCGCCCGGTTGGCTGGCGAGAACTGTTGGCGGCAAATACGCAGCAGCGAGAGATGCTTTCGACACATAGCCGACGGAATAAGTTGAAAACCATGCGAGCACATATAATTATTTATTGGTTAACTTCTCTGTGTAACGTTCATAATGTTCATGTTTCGGTGAGGGGTACAAAAGTTGGTGGTTTCTAATGTTGTACCTTTGACTAATAACAACGAGTCAGTGGAATATTTAGCAATGTACTACTTACGATCTGTTGAACGAACGCTTAGACAGACGTTCTTCGAGAAGTCGATTATCATCCTCAGGAATCAGGAATTATCGTCAATACATTTTACATTCATATACATGGGTGTATACGATCTTCTCATATATATATATATATATATATATTATTTGTTGAAAGATAGATGAATGTATGACATACTCATAGATTGAGTATATATTATTATGATTATTAATAGTCTTTATTCAAGGAAATGTTTAGTCTGTTAACACAAAGTTTCCATGGAGTTGGCGGGTACTTTCCATGGGAACATATGGTTTAGTGTTTGTTTTGTCGCTACAAACCTTGGAAGAATATTCTTCTCACAACGCCTCGTCGTATAGGTAATATTGAACCTCTTTAACATCAGATCGGTTCCCTATATGCACTAAAGTAATACCACAAGTATCCTGGTCATGTAGGTTAGGGGGTCACCAGGTTTTTAGTGGGTTTGAGAGTCCCATATTACCCACACCAAGGGGTGTGCATTATGCATCTTTGTTCCTGGCCCCTGTAAAAAACACCAGATCGGTATGATTTTTCTCAATATATCTCACAGTCAATCTTGCGCAGTCTTTCCAATATGTTGGGAATCTGGACGTCATCATTTGAGATTCCACACGTGTATGCCATCCTTCGACGGTATTTGCTGCAAAACTTGTCTAGGAGTCGCTGATCTTTTTTCAGACATGGATTCCAGACTGGGACTGCATATGTTATGATAGGCAGTACGTACACCTCAAATAGTTTAGAGTGTATACAGGGCGTTGCAGAAATTTTTCATAATAGAATATACAAATTGTGGGCTTACCGCGGAACGCCCAGAACCGACTGGTGTATGCGTTGGCCGGGACAGGACCATACCTAGAGGACCTCGTGCCACGCTTCCAGCTCCGGCCCACACCTGCTCTTCAATCGTTCAGGACTACCTTCGCAGAGAAGATGCGCGAAATCCCCACGGATTTCTACCGAACTCGAGCCATGACATCCTCTGCTTGGAAGGAACCCCTGCAGAACCTCCGACATGTCATCACTCGATACGCTGTGCATGGCTTCCATCACCAGCTTTGTTCGCAAAGAGACTTTCACGAGCCGCAAGCAACCTGTATATGTAGACACTGCCTTCAGCATTGCCCCCGATATCATTTCGAGGGGTGCCAGAGCTTGGATAGCCTACGACGGTTGGCAAGGGAAAGTAACTAATTAACCATTGTTTTTAACCATTGTTTTTAAATCATATGACATGTAATATACCTTTTTGGTCAATAAATGAGAAATGATGATAATGAATATACAAATTGTAGAGCTCGTTAAAGCAAATATTTTTTCCAATGGAACATGGTCTCTGAGAAGTCTTGTTTCGGAGTGAGAGCGAAATTACTACAATTTGTGACACTAGTGTTTTTGCCCGACATAGGAGCATAAAATGTGCTGTTGCGAGCCAACCAGTCCTCCTATACAGAAACTAAACACACTGTCGTGTTTGTGAGAAAATTCTGCTTCTTCCAAAGAATATACAATGCCGGTCAGAAGATGCGACACGGTCGTTTAGAAAAGAATTCGTCAAAAATGAAGTTTTTTATTAGCTTTCACGCCAAATACTTCAGAATCATAATCTTACGACCACCCACGTGTTCAAAGCTGACATATTTAGCAAATGCGCATTTCATGACGATCATTTTGGTACCAAACTTACGGCAATGCGAGCTGTGGTTGCAGAGTAATTACGATTTTTCGGCGAACATGTCGAGATTAAGTGCATGAAAATGACGCGCTGCGGCTGTCGCGCGACACGTCGGCGGTAGTGAACGTCGCCACACAGTCATTTTTCATGCACTTAATCTGGACATCCCACCGAAAAATCGTAATTACTCTGCAACCACAGCTCGCATTGCCATAAGTTTGGTACCAAAATGATCGCCATGAAATGCGCATTTGCTGAATATGTTAGCTTTGAACACGTGGGTGGTCGTAGGGTTATGATTCTGAAGTATTTGGCGTGAAAGCTAATAAAAAACTTCATTTTTGACGAATTCTCTTCTAAACGACCGTGTCGCATTTTCTGACCGGTCTTGTATATTCTTCGGAAGAAGCAGAATTTTCTCACGAACCCGACAGTGTGTTTAGTTTCTGTATAGGAGGACTGGTTGTCTCGCAACAGCACATTTTATGCTCCTATGTCGGGCAAAAACACTAGTGTCACAAATTGTAGTAATTTCGCTCTCACTCCGAAACAAGACTTCTCAGAGACCATGTTCCATTGGAAAAAATATTTGCTTTAACGAGCTCTACAATTTGTATATACTATTATGAAAAATTTCTGCAACACCCTGTATGTGGATCCCTAAGTATCAATGAGCGTGTAATCCGGTTCGCTCTCTGTGTTGCTCTCAAAACTATTATGTTCGGTGTACTTCATATTAACACATATCATTACACCAAGGCCTCTGATCAATCTTTTTGAAGCAAGAAGATGGCCACCGATGGTGTAACTGTTCTCTGCATTTCAGTTACCAAAATGAAGTACCACGCATTTTGTCACCGATAGTTTCAGATCGAGCAAAACGGACCACTTGTAGAACTTGTTTACCTTGTCTTGTAGTTTTCGGCCGACACCGCTTTTCTGTATATTTTAGCGTCACTCGAATAGATCTTAAATTGCACGTTTTCGGGAACAATACAAGCCATAACAGTGAGCGAAATCGGTCACTTATTCTTGAGGTCTGACTTATTTCCCCGCTTGTGTACAGGGCTTACAATCACCGTCCGAAAAATCTTCATTACAATCGAATCTTCCAGCGATCGACGAAATATCAAGCTCAAGGGGTGGCATATCGAGATTCCAAGCTGCTTGTACACGATTGACGGTACCCCATCTGGGGTATCGTTTGTTTTAGATTTCATGCCCCTTAAGTGCAGGTTTTCAGATGTGTTGTCAACATCATTCACGGCCACTAAGTCGTCATAACTACCAGGAGTATGCGTAACTCCTGAATCTCGCAGACGTAGCTCATCATTCGGCTTCTGCGAATATGTTTTTTATTAATTCTGCTTTTTCGCAATCATTAGAAGCTAGTGAACCATCGGGTCGCATAATTGACGCCAGATAGTCACGAACTGAGATTCGTTTGAGGGCATATCTCTGGATTGAGTTTACATCGCTGTTTCGAATAACAGCGTGCTTCTCTAGAGTCATTCGTCGAATGCATGCTTTGTTGAGCTTTTCTGAAGCTGGTCGATGTTGCGCTCATTAACCTCGCGATCAAGAGCTGCTTGAAGAGCACGCACATGTCTGCCAATTGACGATGTGCGGTAGGTTTTCTGTGGCACATGTAGTTGGATTAGAAAGTGCACATACTCAATAAATGATGTACATAGATTCCACGGAGAGGCAACCTTGAAAAAATCTGGTCCAATATGTGAGGTCAAGGCTCAGCTTCATGGCACCATAATTCCCTTTTTTATAGTCCAACTTGGCGATTGACGTTTGCTTGGGGCGCTTGCAGTCCGGTATGACGAACTCCACCATACGATGATCAGAGGACAGGTGGTTTGGCCTCAAAGCAACTTCGTCCACCGAAGCATCGTCGCAAAGGACAATGTCTAGTAGAGAATTGCGTTGATTGCCAACACGTGTTGCTTCTGTAACAAGTTGTTGGAGCCCGTACTCGGCGCAGAAGTTCAGGAGTATGGCTTCTTTTGTATTCTCGTGAGCTCTCTCTTTTGTATTCTCGCTGAGCGTCTCCCAATTTATGTCTGGCTGATTAAACTCCCCGGTGAGTGAAACTGTATGGTTATGTTCTATTAGTAATGATAGCTCTTGTGTTAAAATGTCAATTTGAGTTCTTAAAGTGTCATGTGTGCCAGTAGGCGAGAAATATGCTGTTATAAGCCGCAGTGTGCGGTCATTAAAAATGGCATCACACGCCACAAATTCGGAGTTAACAACGTCATGTAGTTTAAATGTACGTCAACTTCAGAACATGCCAGCTTACGTCGGTCGAGGAATAAAACTGCCACCGCCCCGTGAGTCACGATAATTTCTCTTATCCTAAAAACATGAAATTGTCCCCCACCGCCAAAATCGGCTAAACAAACCAGTCGTAGCACCCTCTAATAGTAATATATATATTGTAAAGAATTGTACCAACCTATACAAATTAACTGACTAATCTAACAAGATAAGTTTGCCAAAAATGTTTTCCAAAAAAAAGCGAAAACGTACGATAATACGTTATAATAAAGCCCTCATCAAAATAATATATATGAATTCAATATTTTTAGTGTAACATAGCACAATTATATCTTATAAGATTACGTGATTTAGACGCAATGTTCTTCAAATTTTGCGGATTTGACTTAATTATATGTATGACGCATAATATAATTAGCAATCTAAACATCATAGCTTTCAATGTAGAGTCAAACTAAAATGAGACCAGTAATAGCAGTCGTTATTGTAAGTAGTTGGTATTATATATACCATCATTATTATTTATATAAATAGACACTGGTTTTACTGTCATTTTGGCTTAACAATCGAATGCCCGGTAGTTTAGATTGCTAATTTATATTATGCAGTATATATATATATATAAATATATATATATATATATATATATATATATATATATATACAGGGTGTTCCTATTTGTGTGTCCAAAACGCTAGGGTGTGGTCAAACTCGGTGAGAAAATCATTTTTGCCAATGGGTGGAAGCCGGGAAAACGTTTTGTTTAGGAGTAAGGATGAAATTTATAAAAGCAGTTATTCTGTCTTTTTCTCCTACATAGTTGTGCAAAATCTAAGTTTGCGGGAGAACCAGTCAGCGCACAAAGGGGACCGATCATACCGGCGTGTTTGGCGGAAAATTCTGCACAATAAAGTATACATTACTAGCTTGCGTAGCAAAAAGCGAATAGCCAGATTAAGGAAAGTCATAAAAAGTCAAAATGTTACGTTAACGCTTTTTTGTGCAACATCGTATTTTTTTCCATTACGACCAAAAATGCACGTCCAAAAGAATACTCTCAGGCAATAGCAGATTTAATGCCCACTACATTAGAACCAAAGTGATGGTGCTGCGTTACGTAGTTGCCAAGTGACTAAGCTTTTTCGGCAGTCATATCAAAAGCGAAGGCATGCATACTTGCATAGGGTGTATGAGAAAGTTAGGTACATATTTTGAGGTTTGGTAGAACTCAGCAAGAGAATATTTTTTCTAATGGAAAGAGGGGGCGGAAACGTCTTGGCAAAATGCTACGGTTCTGGACGTGAAAACTTCAACGTGAAACATAACAACTATGACTTCCGAAAAAGCTTAGTCACTTGGCAACTACGTAACGCAGCACCATCACTTTGGTACTAATGTAGTGGGCATTAAATCTGCTATTGCCTGAGAGTAGTCTTTTGAACGTGCATTTTTGGTCGTAATGGAAAAAATTACGATGTTGCACAAAAAGCGTTAACGTAACATTTTGACTTTTTATGGCTTTCCTTAATCTGGCTATTCGCTTTTTGCTACGCAAGCTAGTCATGTATACTTTATTGTGCAGAATTTTCCGCCAAACACGCCGGTATGATCGGTCCCTTTGTGCGCTGACTGGTTCTCCCGCAAACGTTGATTTTGCACAACTATGTAGGAGAAAAAAGACAGAATAACTGCTTTTATAAATTTTATCCTCACTCCTAAACAAAACGTTTTCCCGGCTTCCACCCATTGGCAAAAATGATTTTCTCACCGAGTTTGACCATACCCTAGCGTTTTGGACACACAAATAGGAACACCCTGTATATATATAAATATATATATATATATATATATATATATATATATATATATACATCCGTTTTATTTGTCGTTCTCTTTGGGTGTGCCATTATCTCACATGCGCTGTCTCTCGAACGTCTTGAGGCCCTAGGAAACATAACTTTAGGCACGGACGATAGCCTTTTCAACCAAATGCCCTTAATTGGTGCAATTGTTGAAAATGTGGGGTAATTATGGTATTTTTAAGTTTATAAGGAATTACTGAATTTAAATAAAAAAATAAATCACTGAATTAAAAAAAAATAAATCACTGAATTAAAATAAAAGATAGTTACTGAATTTAAATAATGATGCCCTCCGGCAATGCTGCGTTCGCGCTGATCGTTCTGTTCCATTGTATGTATTGGCTTAAGGGCTGCAATCCGCTGCGTTCTGCGCTGGATCAGCTTTGCTTTCTTTGTCTTCGAAGAATTGGTCGGGCCCATACAGCAGCCCCGAAGAGCGCGATTGACGCCGCTACCGGTTTAATGTGCGTGAGTCCGCGGTTCATGTATATTCGAAAGTGCTATCGCACTAGCGTTTGCCGCCTTTTAATGTTTTTTCTACAGCTTTCTTTATGGAGCTTAGTGGACCTATCATTGACACGTCCAGCGTGACCCCAAGGTAGCGGGCGGGCTTCGTTCACGAGTTTGGTTGTTTGCTCTGCGACCTGTATGTGCAACGGTCGAAGCCTTTTCTTGCCAGTTAAGAAGATGATCTAATTTATTTAAAGAAAAATTAGGGCGAGTTCCAGCCCCGCGGCGTTCGTCTATTACTTTGTTAAGTGCACAGCTTTGTTTGTGTTTAGTTCAAACTTGTTCTCCCTTGTAGCCTGTACCACCAACGCTAAGTCCTCAGTGTCATATATCATGTCCATTCCCGGAGGTACACCGGTTCGTCGTAGGACGTCGTCTTACGCCAAGTTCTAAAGCACTAGACCCTAGATTGAGCCCTGGCAGTATGCTTGTTGTCATCGGGAAGACCATCTTGCTGTTTGAAACCTCTCCATAGGGTATCCAGATATAAACCTTATTAGGTATGGTAGAATTTTGTTTTATTACATTACGAACAAGCGTGTTCAAGGTGCTTTTCTATAGTGGGCTATTGAAGACCTTCCTCACATTCAAGAGGGTGACCATGACTAGCTGTCTTGTACAATTAGTGGATCTACGCATCTGTTTAGTTCTACTGTGAGCCTTGCGGATTGCCGGCGACAGGAGTCCGCACTTCTTTGCAAACTGTCTGAGCTTTTCATCGATGATGGCTTCGTATCCCTTGGCTAAGGCGCTTAGTAAACAGATTGACCGGAATCTTTCATTCGCTTTGGTGATAAAAACTACTTCTGCGTGTTTCCATGCCGGCGGGAACTCTCTTGTTCTCATCGCGGATGCAAAGGTTCCGCGACTGCTAGTTTCTCCTTCAACTTATCTTTATTCGAAATTTGTACCGCTCTGCTGCTGCGGCGGTGAAGTAGTTCGGAGATTCAGTCAAGTCACCTTACCGAAATGATTGCTAAGATTTTCCTCCTCCATGAGGACCGTCCAGCTTGACACCTTCTGCGACTATCTGAGAACTACTAAGTGTTATGTC
>QVRM01005693.1:0-76349 GCA_003439945.1 Dermanyssus gallinae | reverse complement strand
GTCTATTGCTAGATGCAACACAGAACAGTGAATGACAATCACGTCGCCGCGAACCATTCCCACATACGCCTCTCTAATATTCAGTCTTTACATTGCTTCAATACCCGGCCCGTGTGTGGGCAGACTTTGACTGTCGAACTGAGCAGACGAACGCAGACAGAAAATTTCCGAGTGGCTTACAGGTACCTTAGGCCTGTTCCGCACAAATCGAAGTTACGGCACGGCGCATAATGATGAGAAGTAAACACCAACGGTGGTGGTGTGTACGGTAGAATGAAGGTCACTCCACACACGGTCATGGTCGGTACGAGATATTACATAGTCAAACATAGTCACAAACACTGCATGCCGATTAGAGACACAACAATTTAGTTAGCTGAAAAAGAAAATAATAAAGCAAGGAAGACGGCCAATAGCAGAACGTTTGAGGATCCAGGCTTGGCGAGCGAAATACAGTTTATTATATAGATATTTTTTTTTTGATAAACACAAGTGGACACAGAAAGTAGAATACATAAAACAGTTTTTAGTGGGAAATGGGGAAAAGCTGGTAGACGAGATGCATGGGAACGTTAACGACGCACATGACAATTGCTGTAAGATAGGGAAGGGAGTTCAAAAAGGGAGGGGAACAAGGGTGGTGGAGTGATCAAATAAATAGAGCAATATTGAAGCATAAATGTGGAGTAGAAAGCATAGAAAGGTAATGGGAAGGGGCGCACACAAGGCAGAAGAGTATTAGGCAAATTACAAGAAAGCCAATATAGATAGAGCTCAAATGTTAAAACAAGATGCAATAAAAAATGCAGACGAGAGGGAACTTAACAGAACTTTAGGGGCTCCTAAAAGACAGCGAGCAAAACAGTTTTGGGTCTATGTCAGATAGGAAAAACAAGAACGACACATAGGGACCGGGATAGAACATACACAATAGAGGAAACTGACACCGCATTAAAGAACTTTTTTTTACGGCTAACGTGAACAATGTAGAAAGATCAAGAACTAGCACAGAGATTACGACTACAGAAGATAAAGACGAAGGCGTGGAAAAAATCAATCTAAACACGGCGTGTGGTCTTGACGGATTATCCAGGCGTCGGGAAAGGAGTAAGTGTGTTATCTAACGAAGCAATTTAATAATATATTTAGAGGAGGTAGATTTCCGGAGGGTTGGCTCAAGGGAAGAATTTATCTTCCTCCCAAGGGGAGGGGGGGGTAGATATTGAAACTTCACAAAATAGGCGACCAATCACAATTAAACCTATAACGTATTGAATATTTATGCAGGCATTTAAGTGAGACAAATGAGAAAATAGGAGAATGACAGTGCAAATTTAGGAAATAAAATAGGCTAGATTATCATATTTGTTTAATAAGTCAGATTGTGGAAGCATCGAGATTGCGGGGACAAGGGTGTGTGACACGGTTTTTAGTTCATTAAAAAACATATGTTTTGGTGGACAGAATAAAGTTATATTAAATTGTGTTGGAAAAAAGTTTTAAGAGAAGCTGGGTGGAGTTACTAATATAAATGTACAGGAATAATAATAATAATTCTCGCTATCAGCGATGAAGAAGGGGAGGATGTAGAGGTTGACGACATAATGAATCTCGGCAGGAGTGCTTCGATGTTGGAGATGACGATACTTGAAAGCAACTAACAAAAGAAAAAAAATATTATAATTGGAAATAAATGTATAAATAGTTAAAAATGCATTTAGGTTTACACGTCACATCGAGCGGCCAAAAAGCCGTTTGCCTAGTCCACTTAAACACACGTAGCATTAGGTCGACTCAGAAATTTCAGAAAATTGTTTTACGCTTGCTCCCCTCCATGATATAATTGTACTCAGTGAGACCTGGCTACGCCCGGAAGAGGTCGTTCATTACCATTTTGATGGTTATGATAGGGTTTCGTGCTGCAGAGAGAAAAGAGGGGGGGGGCGTACATATACTTTTCAGAAGCAATTTTAAGCTCATTTCGGTCCACCGAAGCCCGCTGACAACAGCTGAGTCCATAACAATCGAGCTAGATCACCGCCCATACTCTCTCAAAGTAACTGCTGTGTACCGTCCACCCGACCGGCCTCTTACCGATTTTATTGATGAACTTGACGTCTTCTTAGATAACCACAAACACTATGTGGTACTTGGGGATATGAACGTACATCACACAATGGACGACGACCCTCACTTAGTAAATCCAACGCTGGATTCATTTGGCTTCCGCAGTATAATTCAAGAGCCTACGAGATTGACACCACCGCGCACCCTCGATCACATCTACACCAATCTGGAAGTTGATGCGTCAGGCACCTTTGACCTCAGTGTTAGCGACCATCTCGCTATCTGGTGTCGAATACCGCTTGTCTTGAATCGCCGTCCCTCAACGAAGGCAATTCGGACCGACACCAGATTATTAGAGCGCATAATTCGAAATGAAACTTGGGCTCCGGTGTACTTGGCTCAAGACGCTGAAACAAAATATAATGAGTTCCATGACCGTCTAATCGAGCTCATCGATACATGCTTATCAAGAACACACCGACGCCACAAAACACAGTGCATACACCCGGAGCTGACAAATCTTATCGCCGAGAGAGATCGCTTGTGGTGCTCTTTGCAGAGCATTCGTAAACGATCCCCGAACAGCATACGCGTACTGAGACTGCGAGAAGAGTACAACAAGATGAGAAATAAAGTGCAAAATCGACGGACCAAACTGGAGCGTTATCGACTTCGGGGTATGGTCGATATTGACGGCGAAGCGATCACGGAGCCCGCGAAGGTCTCAGAGGCCTTTAACATTTTTTTCACTAATAGTGTGGCCTCATCCTTGCCAAATAATCCTATAAATGAGCGTGTTATTAAAGAAATTCTACCAGAACACACCGCGACGATATTCAGTTTAAAAAAGGTGACGAAACTACAAGTGTTAGCTTTACTTAGTGGTATTGGGTATCCAGCAGCCGGCTACGACGGTTTGCAGTCTCACATTATCCACCACGTAAGATCTCACATCGCTGATCCCCTGACACACATCATTAATGCCATGATAGAAGAAGCAGCGTATCCTAGCCGCTTAAAGATCGCCAGAGTGGTACCGATCCACAAAGGTGGTAGTATGAGCGACCCCTCAAACTAACGTCCAGTGAGTGTTTTACCATTTTTAAATAAGATTATTGAAAAACACTTGTTAGCCAAATGACGAGGCATCTCGAAAGCAACAACATGCTCTCGGGTAACCAATTTGGATTTTGCAAAAACCGGGGCACAGGTCATGCTGTTATGCGGCTAGTTAAGAGTACCCGTTTCGAGTTAGATAAAGGACTATTTTGTGCAGCACTTTTTGGCGTTGGTCCGCTGGCGCGCGACTTCCGCGTGCTGCGGGACCTTCACGCGCCCCCATGAAAGTTAGTCAGACGGTGCAAACTCCCAATAATAACTCTCCCGAGGTCACTTTTGTTGGCGCGGGAGGCGAGGCATACGATATAGATTGAGTGGCAACGAATTCATATTGTCATTCTGTCGTGGCCCGAGGGCTGTTAAGGCTACTATGATTGTACGGGGGAAGTGTGCTGCACATGAAACCCGGGCCGGACGGTTAATGCCCCGGGCTTTAGCAACCTGGGAGTACCGTCTGGGACGCCTGCTGCCTTGGCTTAATAGGCACAACGAGAGCGAAGTAGCCACATGAACGCAGACCGCCCGTCGAGAGGACCATCTGGCTCCGTTGTTGCTTCGGTAACAGCGGGGAACCCCTGCTCTGGAGTGGGTCGAGCTTCCCTTCGGGGGGTGAGTAATATTCTGGGTTGTAACGCGGAATCGCGAGGTGATCGCGTCTAATCGGTAGGGCGGAGTAGTGTGGTACCTCCATTCCGAACCTCGATAGGGGGGAGGGTGGGGGATCTGCTGGCCTGTCTATTCGGGCTGGCGGTTACTCCCGCATTATGTCCGCGCGTAACCTTCGCGGGCGGCGGGAGTGTAAATAGATCTTAGACGCGCCTTTGACAGCGTTCGTTCAGATATTCTCCTACTTAAATTCAAGCACCTGGGCTTTGACGATCAACGCTATTAAACTGCTATCGGCGTACTTCCTCAGCGTCACCAGCTTGTGGACGTGGGGGGAACCCGGTCGGAACTGCTCCCGGTTTTGCTAGGTATACCTCAGGGCTCGTGCATTGGCCCACTAGCCTTCCTCTGCTTTATAAATGATATGAAAAATATCGCACGAGGAGCCGCTATCATTTATGCTGACGACAGCACTTTTAAATATGTTGGGCAGTCTGGTGAGGAGGTACACCGGGTGATGATGCAGGATGTCACTGCCCTCAACGCTTGGTGTGCAGCAAACCGTATTGCTATCAATGCAAAGAAAACTCAAGTGGTGGTCTTCGGACAGGGTAACGCCATTCCTCGAATGCCACCTGTAATCATAAATGGCCACCTGATACAACCCAGCGACTGTGTCAAGGTCCTAGGTGTAACAGTAGATGCAAAACTCTCTGGCAACGCGCATGTAGAGACCCTTATCCGTCGACTTGCTGTCATCACAAACTCATCAAGATACATCAAGAACCAAATTGGAGCATCTTCATGCAAGCTGCTCTACAACGCCTTTTTCTTGAGTCACCTTACGTACGGATCCGAATTCTGGACTGCCTGCAGTAAGGGTTGGGCGGAGCGACTGAGTGTGGCACAGGGGCGCTTTCTTCGTATGTTTCGGGGATCGGCCAGTCGGGAGAGAAAACAACACAATATATTAGATATAGAAAATACCATGCGCTATTTAACCTTGATAGTGATTTTTAAGAATATCCATGGAATTGGGCCGAAGAGACTAGAACTTGATCGCCTTGGAGGGGCGAGAGTGACCAGAGCATCTAACACGGTCACACTGAAGATTTGCATGCATCGAAGCAGCAAGGGCAGCCAAGCTTTTGGCGTGCGAGCTGTCAGAGAGTGGAACACTCTTCTGGTTAGCTTGCGTTGTTTGAAATCCTTAAATAACTTCAAGGAGAATTTAAAGTCACACCTATTACCCCGTCAATAATAGATACACTAGTCTTCCTAAATTGACCCTCGCATAGAGGTAAACACAAGTAATTTATTCCGGCTGCAACTTTTTACCAACACAATGGTAACTGTAGTAGGTTTAAATTACTATATCCTCCTTGCAAATATTTGTAAATGTATAAAACAACATACCATTGTAATTGTGTTTATAATAAATAAATAACCTTGTTCAAAAAAAAAATTAATAATAATAATATAAAGGTATGTATGTAGAGAGAATAGCGTAAATGATTAATAGCACGGGTTTAGGAAGGCAGATATAGAAAAAAAGTGTATACGAGTATATCAAGACACCCGTGCTGCTGTCTGCTGATGATATGGAAGTGTTAAGAAGGGGCACCGGCAATGTTCAACAAATGTTGAATGCATGTGGACAAGCAGCGGAAGAACTGGGCATAGTGTTTTATGAAAAAAAGAGCGCAATTTTAGTACTTACTGGGCTCAGGAAGGACAGGGATTTTGTATTAGAGGGGAAGGAGTTGGGCTATATAAGTCAGTACAAGTCTCTTGGGGTGACAATGACTACACAGGATGATTATTTAGAGGAAAGATAGGTATTACGATGGCAGAAAGCTAAAAAAGGGAGAAATGTAGTGATGTGTATGGGCCTCTGAGGGTTTAATAAATATATAGTTACATTGAATATATAGAAGGCCATATATGTACCAGAATTGACTAATGTTTCTCTAGCGCGGGGTTGGGAAATAAGTTAGAAATAATACAAAGAAAAGTGATGACATTTGCATTGGGCTGTCTGGCGTTCTAATTGCGCCAGGGAGTTTATTGAGAGGGGACGGGGGATGCCAAAATATATACCAAAGGAAGTACAAAGTAAGCTAAGATTTAGTGTTAGGATTAAAAATGTCATAAATCAAAAATGAGTTAAACAGGTGCAGCTGGTGAAGTCGGCAGTGAGGATCAAAACGAAGTGGAATCGTGGAGTAGAGTGCGCAACTGGAGATATCAGGTTCAATAGTCAGCAATATGCAAGAGCGAGGGTATTAGAGAGAATTGTGAGATTGAGTGTAACCAAGTCATGCTTTATATATATATATATATATATTTATATATATACATAATCGTAATTGGGCATTAGCCTCATGGGAATTTAGAAACAAATTAGATCGTGTTCATGGTATGTAAAAAATCTAAATATATGTATATATATATGTGTATATATATAGATATATATATATTATATATATATATATATATATATCTATATATATAGTATATATATATATATATATATATATATATATATGTGTGTATATATATATATATATGTATATACATATGTATATATATATATGTGTATATATATATATATATATATGTATATTTATTATGGAGAAGGATTTGCCGCGATATGTCGAAGTTTTCATGAGCACGTAGTAGCAGCGTCACCAGGAGCCTTTGCAGGTACAGTAGGTGGCGCCACGATATTGGTGGTGATCTGTGCAGCAGTGGGCATCTCGCATCTCGCGCGTCGGCTTGCTAGTGCAACCGACCTGCATAGAGATGGTGATAGCACTCCACATACTCACGAAGAACACCACCATCACCGTCAAGCCAAGCACGTAATTCGTATCAAGCTACCATTCGTACCATCGGTGGTGTTGCTGAATTAGTTGCTTAACAAAAACGGTCACAGCAACAACAACAACAACAACAACAACAGCAACAACAACGACCTCAACGTCATCAACAACAACAACGACGACAACAAAAACAACAGCAGCGGCAACAACAACCTCAATATCAACAACAACAACCATCACGATCTATGCTTCTGCACCAACTCCTGTTGCTGCTGCTGCCTCGGTTAATCTCGCGGCTTGCGTCGATGGCCCGCCGTGGCCGGAGCACGTCCGCTCCGCTCCAGTCAAACTCGAACAGTGCACGGCCGCCGGGAATAAAAAGCCGAAAGAACTTACACTTCTTACACCGTAGCAGCCACTTGTTTACACATGTGCGCATTGCGGAAACAGAACCGCCTCAATGCCCTGCTGTTTGTGAATGCGGCTTTGTGTATCCACCTATCCATCTATCTATACATGCGTGCTTACGCATGTGATGCAGATTGTGTGTAATTGTCGTAGTGAACGTGCAGGTGCGGTAATAGGTAATATTAACAATAATAGTAATAGTAGTAGTAGTAGTAATAATAATGATAGTAATAACAAGCACAGGGTGACGCCGACCATGATAGTGGCAATGATGAGGAGGATGATAATGCTGATGATGATGACGACGACGATGATGACAACAATAACAACAACAACAACAACAAAGCAGCCACTAGACGTTGAAGAAACAGATGAAACGAATAAAAACAACAATGACAGCGCATCGTATCATCAAATGGCGCGCACTATTAATCCGCCCCAGCTCGGCGAAGAGAGCGGCCGGTAGGCGGGCAGGCAGTAGGGCCAGTCGCATCAGCAGCTTTATAATGACGCCACTGCCCTTATTAAATTTCGCAATGGTAAAAATACAGCCAGTTAATTGTTGTCATTCTACGCTGGTTCCCTGTTCCTCTCTCCCTCTCTCGCCTCTCTCTCTCTCTCCCCCATCTCCATCTATGTTTTACTGCTTGTGACGCCTTCATTACATGGATAGGCATTACTCGATCCACGATCCATACGGCCACACTATCTCCGCTCTTTCTCTACTTCTATACGATATGTATCTAATTATACATTTACGTCTTACTTACGTCTTAATTATATATATATATATATATATATATATATATATATATATATATATATATATATATATATATATATTATTATTATTATTGTTCTTACTATTACTTTGATTAATTTATTGTTCTTTTCCTTTCGACGCAACGAGCACATGATCTTCGTTCTAGCCCCTGGGCAACCTCCGCAGTACAGAGGCTGTATGCTTTCGAGAGTATTTGCAAGTACTTATGAATAAAGCTATGTTTCATATATATATATATATATATATATATATATATATATATATATATATATATATATATATATATATATACACATTTTTTTTCGATCGAAAAATAGCTTCCCAGGATCGTGATCAGTTTCGTACAGTGTAGCGCAGTAAGAACAGACCTAGCGTTTCGAACGCAATCGGCCAAATGTCATGGAAAAATAAATACACTATTTTATGCACTTGTTAGCCTCTGTCAACTTGACTGCGTAACCAGCCTAGACCGCACTCTGACTAAGCATTAAAGTGTTGAAAACTGGGGGGGGAGGCATACTCACCTGCTCCCAGTGTTGGGAGGAGTAATAATGCCATCGTCTTTCCCTCTTTAGCTAGAATTAAAAACATTTTTTAAAGATGTTGTTTTTCCCTATTTAGCTACCGTTAGCACACTGAACCTATTTGGGTTTTCTCCAGCAAAGGAATATCACAGCAGGGCAATGCTCGACCCGATTTAACAATCAATGAAGAAGAAATTATTTTAGGCGAGCGGAATTTGATCCTACGCATGAAAACGCCATTTTTTATAGAGCTCGGAGGTTCAGAAGCACTACACTCTACGTGTGGCAATTTTACTTCCAGAAGAGCACAAATTACTCTTTAGTAATAGTCAGTTACTAAC
The DNA here is from genome assembly GCA_003439945.1 of Dermanyssus gallinae. NCBI lineage: Eukaryota > Metazoa > Arthropoda > Arachnida > Mesostigmata > Dermanyssidae > Dermanyssus > Dermanyssus gallinae. The sequence continues at coordinate 67,675 of QVRM01005693.1, read as the reverse complement.
TATTTTTAAAAAGTTATCTTTTTATTGCCGTTTTATTATGGAAGAGCTAGAGTAAAATAATCGCTCTTTTTTTAATAGTAAATAACTAACTATCAGTTGTTAGTATTTGGTGTCGTTCTCGGAGCGAAATGAGTAAACGTTAAAAGCGCGTAGTGTTAATTAAACTATGTGGTCTATTAAATACATACATGTCTATAATCGCGTGTCGTTGCCACGCTTAACATAAAATCCTGCTTGGCTAAATTATTTATTTTTCCTTAATTGCTAAACAGGGTCAGCTACTTTCCATACAAGTCCAGTACCAGCACGCTAAAAATGGCTAAAAATGTAAAGAAGAAATGACATATTGTAGTCCGATTAGTCAGAACTGCGAACAAGTAAGAATATTTGAAACACTCGTGCTTTTATGCTACTTTAAAGATCCCAGACGATTTTGCGAACATCATATATATTAGCGGCGGTCGCTTTGGCGGTTAGTGCATCGTTCGAAACGGGGCGTTGCCATGGCAACCATGCTTAGCAAAACAATCGCAAGTTCGAGCCCCGGACTTGCTGATTGTATTTGTTGGACATGGTTGTCATAGCCCTGCTGCTACATACCTCTGCTAGAAAAAGCCTATATAACTCCAGAAGCATTTAGACGAGATCGTGCCACAGGCAACTTAGCCCATTACGAGCGTCTAAAATGTGGTTGTCAGAGCGTCAAAATGTATATATATATATATATATATATATTGCACTAAGCTAATCCTGGGTTAGAGAACTCGTGACGACACGTTCACGCGGAGATAATCGTTAACTCTAAAGTGCTGAAATAGTTCACATGTATATACTCAGCCAAGTAAAAAAAAAATAAAAAAAAATATATATATATATATATATAAACATACAATAATACCTCGTCACGTACGGAAAACCATGTGACCAAGTCTACCGATTTTGTCAAAAAGAGAGAGAGAGAGAGAGAGAGAGAGATATCGGAACTTTTAACGAAGAAGTCTAACTGCTCGCCGGAGGAGCTAGCTATTCAATTCAACTGTGCTGATAGAACTATTGCGTTCTGCTCCTCTCCGTCCGCCCGTGCCGGGGAAGACAAAACAAAAGGGACACGGCTGGTACGTGCTGGTGTGTCACAGCTTACCAACGCGCGCATTGCAGGCCGCCCGCCGGATGGACGAATGGTGCAGTCGACATGCAAACATCTCGTCTAGACACCCGTGTCACGCGTGGTGGGGTTGGAGGGGGGGGGGTGTTTAATGAGAGGTGTTCCGTTCCAGCTTAGTCAGCGTAGGGGGGGGGGGGGGGGGGGGGCGCTTTTCAGAGGGACAAATGCTAAGCATGATTCTTACGATCATCGACGTCGTGGCTGTCCTCCTTGTTTGTCAATACAGCGCGCGGTATTGAGAGAGACAGAGAGAGAAAGAAAACACGTGCCGATGACGACGTGTTGTTGGCGTTGCCTACGTGACTTTTCGACGTGTTGTTGTTGTTGTCGTTGTTGTTGTTGCTGCTGCTGCCGCCGCCACCACAGCAATCGTAATATCGTTAAAATCGTCGTTGTTGTTGTTGTTATCATTATTGTTTGTCTTTATCATTGTCATGATTGTTATTGTTGTTGTTGTCATCGTTTGTTGCTGCTGCTGCTGATGTTGTGTTTTTGTTGTTATTGCTTTTGTTCTTGTTGTCGCGGTCATCGTTAATGTTGTTATTGTTGGCGTCGCATACGTGACTTTTAAATTTTACCGCCGCAGCCGTCTTTGTTGTTGTTGTTGTTGCTGCTACTGCTGGTGTAGTAGTTGCTGTTGTTTTGTCGTTGTCGTATACATAGTTTTTACCGATATTGTTGTTGTTGTTGTTGTTGTTGTTGTTGTTGTTCTTGTTGCTGATTATGATGTCATTGTTTTTATTTTTATTTATTGTTGGTGTTGTTGTAAAAAGGTATTGTAAATCTTATATCATTTCTCATTAGAGGCTTAATAGCATTAATAACAAACAAATTAGAAAAACACTTTTATCTATAAACGATCTGATCGCCATTGGATCAATATGATCCGCATGGTTTAATGATATTTGTTTTTTAAATTTAGTTTGCCAAGATTTAATTACATGTTGCAAGCCCACAATTTTCCAATAGGCCAAAAACATTGCAACTTACAATGATACTACTAAGGTTATTATTATTAAAGCTAAGTAAAAGCTTATTAAAGTGTGCTTAGTTTTCCAGGTGTTGAACACTCGTTTAGAAGGTAACGTATGACATACAACAAGTCTTCCAATACTAGTAATCTACGGGGCTATTGATAATAGAAGGGCTACGGATCTTGTCACAGTTTGCTATGTATGCAACGTTATTGAGTCAATTTGGTTCTCTGGCGAAATCACTTGTTAATGAAAATACAAACATTGAAAGAATCCTCTATGATAAAGCCGTCTGCACCAGCAGCGAAGAACGCCAATATCGTTACGCATGAGGCGGATTTCATTCGGCGAGACACAAACTCGCCAGCCTTGCAGCAGATTAAGCATATCAACGCCGTACAAATGCCGACCCGCCCGAGGAAAAACCTGCAATGGGCGTCAGTCGGCTTTCTCTAAGAGCACTGCACAGCTCGAGCCGGCGAACCCCTCCAGATAGGCCGATTGCTGCAGACTCAGCACTGACATAGCTAATCTTCAGCAAAACGGGCGACTTTGCACTCACAGTCACTAGAGGACCACCATCCACATTGTTTTTGAAGCCTTGTCTTCGATGTAACTACTTCATGCACGCCTTATTATACCTTTATGACAGCCCCGTCGAGTGCGAGATTTGAACCGGCGCAGAACGTACCAAAGGGAAAGTATCAAAGTGTCAAGTAGCTACCGCCTCGTGCCCATTGCTTTGGAGACACCCGGTCTTAGAAGTGTAGGTACCGCGACGTTTTTGAGGAATAGTAGTAATATTAACACTTTTTTGAATAAATGCTTGTTATTATTATTATTATTATTATTATTTACGGAGACAGTGACGTCCCACGCCAGCGGCCGATTATGGCCCCAGTCGCGGCTGGTAAGGCTATCCGGTCGACGCCTGTCGTTCCTCTGCAATCCACCAGGCTTCAGTTTAACGTGATAGCCGGCTTGTCTGAAAGCGCGCTCGAGGCTGCCATTAATGACGCCGTGACGGCTCTGCGTAAGCCCGGCCAGCTTAGTGCCGCTAAGCCGGTGGTGCAGGCCGCGCTCACCTACTCTTCCACCACATGGACATTCTTCTCTCTCAAACATGGCAATGCCAAGTCTGAGGCCACTGGCAGCACAGAGCTTGTCGACGGACAGCTAACTGCCCACAAGCTCGAACGAAAAGACGTCAAGCCACGCTCCGGCGGCGTCGGATGAGACCACTTTCAATCTAATGTAGTGTACACCTAACTTGCAAGCCGACAGAAGAGTTAAGTGGGTAGCCTGAGTGGCGATTTGGTCCCACCCCTTCTGCCTAGTGACCTGTGAAGGTCGTTAGGAAGACGACGTGCGTTCCAGACCCTAACGGCGCCTTGTTGGTGGCTGATAAGTCCACTGGCAGTAGCGGCCATTGCAAGGCGCACCTACGAGTATGCGACGAAGCAAGAAAGACAGGTAAAGGCCGTGGCCGAACAAGATACTGTGGCAATCCATACAAAACATTTGTTTAGAATGGATTGGCCTACAACGGCACTGTGACACCGTCAGGCCCCCCGTCATTATCGAGGCGCAATCTGGGTTCAAGCGTGCTTGGTATGTCGCCCCTGCAAGGAGTATGTCTTATAACTGTGTCAACTTCGGCGTATCAAGAAGCTTTGCTTTAGCTTATTGTATGCCTTAGAGGGTGGGGCCTATCATACCTCACTGTCATCACACAAGATCTCCAATAATAATAACAATCATCATCATTACGTGCGCCTCGGCAACTGCTGTCGCTTGCAGTGTGCCGAGGAAACCCGGTTGTATTGTCGGTTCCATGGAATAATAATAAGGAGCTAGGAGAAAACAAGGAGTATACGTTTGCATCACACAATTAGAACGTCTTAATAATAATAATAATAATAATAATAATAATAATAATAATAATAATAATAATAAACCCCTTCCCCACCCTGTCTTCTCTCCAGATAATAGACCCTCTCTTCTCTAACCTGATGTAACAAAGAATCGTTATACCTACATACATACCGATACTTACACAAATATAGACCCAGAAAAGGTAGCGCTCTGTGTATGTTTATTCACACAACGACGCCAACAAGTAAATCATCTATTCATCTTCTTCAGTACTTTTCGAACCTCTGCGTGCCATCAGTCATCATCATCATCTTCATCTTCATTACGGTCGCGGTGGTTAGAAGTCACGGTCGCATGATTCCACCGTGATCGCCGTGCGGTTTTCGCTAGCTTACACAGGTATACGTCAGACTTATCTGAGCGACTTTTTCTTGTTGCTTTTGTTGATATCCTTTTGGTTAATGTTGATGTTGTTAATATTGTTACTGTTGTTACTATTGTTGTGGCGGCGTTTTTGTTTTTTTTGTTGTTGTTAGTGCTTCTTGTTGTTGTTGTTGCTGCTGTTATTATTGTTGTCATTGTCATGATTTTTGTTGCTACCGGTGTTGATGCTGTTAATATTGTAATTGTTAGTATTGTTTTGGTGTTTGTATGTGATCGTGGTTGTTATTGTTCTTGTTGCTGTTGTTGTCATCATTGTTGTTGTTGTTGCTTACAGTCGGACTAGCAGTTTTTTTCCATGTTAGTCAGGCTAAAGGCGCAGTTTTGACCAAAGTCTGACGTGGTTTAGTTGCTATACTTTCACATGTAGTTACTAAACTTTCATGCACATACAATTCCTGCTGCTGCTGCTGTGACTGCTAGCGTCGGTTACATTTGGTCTTTCAAAAACTAACACAGTACACGTATGATGACTAGCTTTTTGTCGTGAGAAAACATCAAAGTAGTCAAAGGCAGCGTCGCTATGGACAAGCTCTGTTCTGCGCGCGTGAACCTTACTCGCACTGTTACCGATCAGAGTATGCCAATAAATACTTGAAAGAGTTAAGAGCGGAATTTCTTGAGTATACGCAATATCAGTGCTGCGGTACAGCACAACGACAAAACACATGGGTTCATTTTATTTCAAACAACATTTTGCCGGTTTTTTTGTGCAAGTGTACATACAAAGCAGTCTGCTCCCCACAAGCGCTACACAAATAAACGTACTGAGGGTTTACTCAGTGTAACCCCTGAAGTCGCCTAGTGAGCAAGCTGAATGAAGCTGAATACACACACATGCAGTCGGATTTTCGAGGGCTTTTTGCCCATAGTATTCGCCTATGGGCGAATACTATGGGCAAAAAGCGTACTTGCTTTTTTTTACTAAAACAAGTACTTGCTTGCGGATGGTGTCACTTGCATTTCACTGTCACTTGCATTTACATGAAGGCGTTTAAGTCTCGTTACTATTTCTTAAATTAATCGTAACACTCTTATTTAATATGCGAGTGGGGAGTCTAGTAGCTTGTAGCTAACATTTAAACATGCCCAATGACGAGAACACGACGATGATTTAAAAATGCTTATGTTTAGTGGCCTCCATGGTGAAGAAGATTGCGGTGAACCCAGATAATGTGTTTCTGGCAAGCATTGACTTATTATTGAATTATAGAAGCACGTTTTTGTAAAAGGACAATTGACAGCTGCTCAGCTTTTGGAAGTAGTACACGATTGGGTCCTAATGAGACACAGAAGCGTCTTCTTACATGCTGTCTTTGTCGAGATCGACTGTGAGTACGACAGATTTGGTTAGAGATTATTGAATATCTCGGTTCTGGTTCACGTGCTATAAACTGATGCGGCCTGTCGTTGAGGTAGCACCACGGTGTGTATCGTCGTAGTATATCGTTCTGGAGTGTCACAAAGCCTCCGGATTATGTATACTGTTATGCACAATATTTGTCCTTGGCCTTAGCAAGCGACTTGGGTACACCTTTGCTCCACCTACCAAATCTAGACTTAATTTTTGTCTATGTTTTATCCTCATAAGTACAAACGAATACTTACGAGGATCTTAGGCTGTAGATGGAGGTGCACCACGAAGAGACTAGAACTCGCCGCGCCTTATTTCGAGCCTGGAGGGGTGGGAAAGAATACGGGTTAATGAGTGGTTTATAGTCACACACATGTTGCTGACAACTGCCAGCGGCGCATGTGCATTATGCATTCCCAAAACATCCCATAAAAATCACTTATAAGAAGCTGGAGCTTACGAAATCTGTCATCTTATAAGAAGCTGGAGCTTACGAAATCTGCGTGCCCGAGTAGTGTGCGATAAACAGGAAGACAATTTCCGTCTTTAAATGCACAGTTCTAATCTGAACGTTGGGCAACGTGTACTATCATTTTAATGTTCATGCGATCTCTCAAGTCTCTAAAGAGGAGCCGCTTCTTATGCGGATTTAACGTTCGGTACGCATATTGTCGAAATTATTTGCGTCGCGCTTGAGTGAAGTCATTATGAGAGCTGATGTTATTGCATTTAAACAAGCTTCTTGTTTGCAGGAAAAAATCGTCATTATGCCAGCAAGTATCTATTTTGCTAAGATTTGCTAGATAAAATATGCTTCAGTCAGTCTAGGAGCGTTCTGTAAAAAGCGTTTTCCCAGGTACCTGATAGAACTTCCAACGCTTCCTGATTTCCAGAAGAAACTTGATTTTATAGCATTCAAGTAGCTTGTATGGTACAACAGGAAGGATGGCTGCCTATTTTACAGTGATATTCACTACTCTACGAAGCGGCTTATCCATGCACCTGAGTAAAACGACAAGTCTAGATAGTCTGAAAATGCAATGACTTTTGTTGGTAGATCGAGCTTTCTTTATGTTTAATATAAGTGTATTTTCAAATTCAAATTTAAACATATGCTCTATTAGTACCTTGAAACATATGCTCTATTCGTATTGAAATGGTTTAGCAATTGATAAAGCTGCAACCTGCGATATTTAATTGAAGTCAATTGCGGTCCGACGTGCGCATGGCCGTTTAAAGCGGACTTATCGCGAGCCGCAGTGAAAAAAAATGTAATACGTGAAGTAAAAGGATGGCCAAATTGTTTTTGACCAAGAAGGCCGCAAACACAGCATAAATGTACGCGCGACGACTTGAGGCACTTCTACCTGTTGCTTTACTGTGACCTCCATCGAAGAAAAAGCAAAAACACTGCAAAACACACATCGACGAACAAAAAACGCACCGTGTAACGACACATTTTCCGTCAAATTATTGTGTCTATATATATATATATATATAATATGCATATGTACATGCATGTGTGTGTCTGTGAGTGTGTGCATCCAGATATGTTGGCATTGTGGGGTCAATCAGTAATTTGGCTACCACGATCCCGAGTCGTGTTACATGTGCATGTCAAGGGAGGGGCGGGGGGGGGGAGGAAAATGCGCCAACAACAGAAGAGCAGGTGCCGTCTTACGGATCGATTTTCTGTAAAAGCTGGTTCCAACAATGACACTGTTAAATTAGAGGTAACAATGACTATCTGTCATTGGCTTTCGGCTGCCGACCATCTTCAGGGAGAGGCTGCTGCTTCGTCAAGGCCAGTCGTCAAAGCTTGACCCTCATCTGAATGTCTGAAATATATATGTATATGCAACTCCAGGCATATATATATTATAATATAATATAATATATATATATATATATATATATATATATATAGAACACGGCATACTCTCCGCCTATGCACCGCACAAGAGCCACTGTAGGTTATCACAGTATTTCCAGATGTACAATTCGCTTGGTCCATGAAACCCCATAGTACGAAAAACTTGTGTGGCGAAAGCCGTGTGTTGCTTGTTTCGTGCGACAATATGCAGATTCTATTACACCGCGCTTTTTTAAGCCTCGTCTGCGGCTCTTGTATAATTCCCACCATGTTTAATTTCACAGGACTCTAATAAAAACTTCACACTTTAGCGTTGAAAAAGATAAAACTGCACTTTAAAATTATCTGGTTGCAACAGGTTATTCACCAGTAGGTAGACTACTCCAAGTACCTTTGTACAAGATGACCTCAATATCATATGAGGCAACAGGTGCAATCTTTAGGTAAAATACAGCATGGCCGATTCGTACCAACATCCGCCGCGGTTTGCCATTGAGGCCGTCGCAATGAGGGTCATAGAAAATATTGTGATGATTTATTAATAATTTACAATACGTTTGCACACTCGGCAGTGCTCGCCTTCAATGAAAGGCCTTCCATCATTGGCGGGCAGGACTCCTGTCCGAGCCACGGCCCACAGTAAACTGCCAGCCGGGATCGGGACAGTAGCAGTACGCGTTCTTCCCTGCACGGCATACTGCAGGGTTTGTACATTGTGAGGCTTCTTTTAGTCGCCACACGCTCTTACGCGTTCTGTCTAGCGAATTTGATGTGGCTTTCCCTATTTGTTTATCCATTTCCAGCCGTGATAACTTCGACGGTGCCCATGCTCAGTATGTCCGTACGTCGGAACAGGGTCCTGAGGTTATTTGGCGTCCTCTTGCCTTGCTGTCACTAGTGGTGCAATGTCTCCATTATCGTCTGTACTATACGTACCCAGGCCAATTGTGTCTTAGGATCAATTCGACCTTACCGAGTAATTAAAAAGAAAACAGAAAAATATATTAATATATAGATCTGGTTTGTCTTGCTTTGTCCCTTTGAATCTTGCCTTGCACAATTATTTAACGTACAGTCGCATCTGGGATCTTACAGATTTGTTTCCCGACCCTACTTTCTTACTCTGGTAGGACATCATTTAGAACAACGTCAAATTGTTGGTAAAATTTTGGCTCTACACTGTCTCGACGGATGCTGTGCTTAGAGAAAGTTACTACCGCATTATTATCGCAAAGTAAGTTCACTTTGTTTCCGATCTTTGAAATAATTTAGACATAGAAGTCTGAAAAACTTTGCATTTGTTTTTTTAATGAGATTTAGGCACTAGATGTAGCAAGCCTTATTCGAGTTAAGCCGTTTTACCTCTAGTTCTATATATTAATCGTGTTTCTGACTGGGAATTCTTGGCTCTCATTGAGTCCCAGTCAAACTCGTGGCCCGGCTATTCCTAAGTAGCGCTCTATGGACTGTCATATGTTTAGATAGCAACCAAGAAGGCGTATTCTGAGTTATTTTGCTGGGCGCGTGCCAAATATTTTATTGATGTTCTGTTTTTCAGCCCACATCTCCGACCTGGTGTACGCCATTATCATGAGTATTCTGTACACTACCACACATTTAGAAATAAATCAGTCGGTGGTTACGCTTCGCCTGTTGGATATTCCTTTCGTGGATTTTTGGAATTTTCTTTGGTTAATTGAAGAGTTTCAGGATGCAATTCACGACGTGTTCCTCCAGCAGGCAATCTTCGCTGCTGTCCTACGGAGTGTAGATGGGCATGTGATCGGGCGGGGCGTGCCATCTTTCTTTTTTAAAGCAAATAACTTTGCTTTAAAATGATTGGCAGGAGACCCGTTGGCGACTGTGGTAAAATTTCGATAAGTTTGGCAAGTGCATCGGCCAAAGTTTCCGCTGTAGGAAAAGCTGCGCGGTATATATCTTCCCCTGACACGAAAAAAAGCTTTCCGCAGAAAACGTTTCTGCAGGGGGTCAGTCCACCTCAAGTCTGTTGGTGCGCAGGCATGCTTGTCACGTAGAGCCTCCTCATGGTTGGGCTCGACGCCGAACGTCTCGCACGAGCTAATAAGCCTTGCAACGTTCGATACATCACCATCGCTTAACTTTGCAATCACTCTTCTCTTCAAGCGTTCCTCGAAAGTGCCAACTTTCTTGCGTCTCTGGGGACCGGCTCGACCAGCCAGTCCCTTGAGTCAGAGACTGTTCTCGAAGTCCTCGAGGTTTGAGCGTATAACTTCTGCTAACGAACGGAATTATTGACGTATAACTTCTGCTGTTCTATATAACGCGATTATAAGCGTATAACTTTCTGCTAACAAACGCATTCTTGACGTTTTGAAGGCGAAGTTTAACAGGACGATAGCTGAGACAACCATGCCAAATTATAATTGTGACTCACGACGATTTAGAAGACCTTCCAGTACAATCCTTCTTGCTGTTTTGGGTACTATGCGTATCATCCTTACTTATTTAAGTTCACACTGAATGTGAGATATAATCTGTTAAGTTCTAGACGTGTGAGTTTTGCTGCCAACTGCGTGTGGGCGTTCGATACCGGATGCATAGATTTCGTGTGCGTTTTCAAGTCGTCCTCAAGTGTCCAAGTTTTGTTGAAGTAAGCTCCTTGCGCTGAGAAGATATTATCTGACATAATGAGCAGTTTCTGAATTTTTCTTGCCAGTCGCAGCAGAGCTAACAGGGGCTGCAGGGCCTCTCGGCTAAAAGCCTTCAATGCATTTCTGACCGAGCCTAAATTTGCAAGAGTAACTCTAGCGGTACCACCGAGTAGCCCATCTTAGGAACAAGTACACGGTAACGTCGGACGTTGAATGTTATATATATATATATATATATATATATGCATTTATACATGCATTGATGTGCATAACTGTCATATAGCTTGCTAGCGTCAAAATGCACGCAATTCGTTCGTGTGCAGTTTTGACTCAACGCTGGCGGCGAGCTTTATCGATGCTGTTTCCGAGCGGCGCGTAGACAACAGGCCAGTTTTCGACCAACTGCTCTGAGACTCTGAGCAGCCGGTCGCCGTTGAATTGTAAGGGCTACAACGGGCTACAGTCGTCACCGACTAAGCCAGTTAGTAGTTGTTAGCGAATGCAGGCATACATACATGTTTGCTGAATGCAAATTATTGAACGAAATTGAGGGGCTTTGCTTTGCTGCTCAACAATTTGCTATGATGCGGAAGGAATTACATAGATCGGGCAGCAGCGTCGCTGTGTCACGTCACTGTGTCGACAAATGCCATGATAGTGACACAGACAAACATATATAGACACACACACACACACATATATACAGTCCTCGAAAAAAGTATAAAGCCACCCATTTTTGCCACATTTCACGCAATTATTGCAACCAATCGTGTAAAGATCACAGTGATACATGTTCACAGAGTACTCTGACTACCTTGAACCACGAGATCCTCACATTTGGCACAGCTACACCGCGAAACAAACTATAAAGTCACTAGCAAGATGCATGTTTTAACCGAGTGAATTAAGCGGATTAACGGGATTAACGCCTTAGAAAATAGTTTTTGTTGGTGTAAACTTATCGTCCGAGCCAGCTCCACACATTCGGTATGGTATTAAGATCAGGCGAGACTGCAGGCCAGCGTAGGACCTCAATGTGACGTTGGTCGAACTAGCTTCCGATCAGTCTCGCGGTGTGAATCGGGGCGTTATCGTGTTGAAAAACAAAGTCTGGCCCGTCCCATCAGCTCAAAATGCACCGATTGCTCTTCTAGTAAGTCCCTATAGCGCGTCAAATTAACACGACCGTCTAAAAACACAATCGACGACTTTGTATGGTACCCGACAGCGGCCCAGATTACCACCGAACCGCCACCTGAGTGACGGTCCGGTGGTGATTGTAACGGAACAGGCGTACAGCTGTTGTTGCTGTTTGTTTCGACAAAAATCGTTCTTCCTTGCGGACATCGTGAAAATAATAGTTAAATTGATCCGGTGCATCAAAGTTAAATTTTTTTCATCCGAATAGAGCACTCTGTGTTACTCAGTGGTCCATGAGATCGTATCGTGGGCACTCAGTGGTCCATGACACCGTATCGTAGGCGAAGTCAAAACGAGCTTTAATCGGTCAGTCGTCAATTATTGTTTTCTTTTGTGTTTTTTCCTCGTCAGCCATTGTGTCTTCCTGACGAAGTTTTGCACATTCTTCAGACTTGCACGCTTGCTTGGTTCCGAAATAGCATTTGGGCGCCCGGAACTCATTTTACGACGTAATTCTCACCTAAATGAACAAACAAATTTCACCAAAATTAGCACCAAATAACAAATTATTCACTACTTGGGGACAAAGCCCCAATCGACGGGAAATTTGCGATTAGAGAGGCCGGCGTCCTTATAATCCTTGAGTTGGTTCTTTTCGTCACTCAGGAGGCGCCAGCCTAAGCCTATCGTTTCAACACAGAACAAACTTCTGGTAGGAAGGTCTGCCTTCGTCCGTGTCCAGTCGTGAAATGAGCCCAAACATCGTTATTCTGCTTAATTCACTCGCTAAGACATGCATCTCGCTAGTGGCTTTATAAAGTTTTCGCGCTGTAGCTGCGTTAAATATAGAGATCCCGTGTTTCAAAGTAATCCGAGATCCCACATGTCGATGAAAGTCTTCGCTGTTACTCTACGAGCATGTAGCACTGTAGTCTTTGCACAATTGGTTACAATAGATGCGTGTAATGTGGCAAAAGTTAAACAAAAAAAAGTTTAAAAGAGAACAAAAAGTGGCCTTTTACTTAGGAACTATATATATATATATATATATTTTTTTTTAAAGATTTTCCGTAAGGCAATTGCCCGTGTACGGTTAGGTCATGTCATGGCTAATTTTAATCCACTCCGGCGTTTACCTTGTCTAAATTGGAAACCATGCAAACCAATTTAAGAGTGGCCGGTCTGGATCTCGAAACCAGTCCTCCCGAATGCAAGGCAAATGCTTTGCCACTAAGCCATCTTGCTCGGTATATATATATATATATATCCGGGGACGCAACCTTGATTACTACTAATACTACTACTATTCGGACTATAGTTAATGTTGTTGTTCGCTTGTTGGTTTGTACCTATTCAGCACTTGCTGTGCAGCAGTTTCCAGCTGTTTGCTAGGATGTCCGCTATTTTCGAGAGGCAGAGAAGTTGTCGAAGTGTTGATGTGACCGGCCGACCTGATCTTGTCGTAATCAGCCAGCCAGCCAGACAGCCGCCTGACGCTGTCGGATGTATCCGTGTCGGTGATATACGTCTCTATGACGACGGCGACGACGACAACGACGCCGCCGCTAGCAGAAGCGGCAACAGGAGCAGCGAAATCACCATGATCAGAGTCATTAAGATTCTGGTCATGTGAAGTTAACGAGACGCACATTTTCTTTCGTTGTCATCGTTGTCGTTTCTAAGCAGCAATTGCTCTGATAATTATCATTGTTATTGTTGTTGTTGTATTTGCTGCTGCTGTTGTTGTTGTTGTTCTTGTTGCTGTGGCTGTTGTTGTTTTTGTTGCTGTGGCTGTTGTTGTTGTTGTTGTGACTGCTGCTGTTGTTGTTGTTGTGGCTGCTGCTGTTGTTGTTGTTGTTGTTGCTGCAGCTGTTGTTGTCGTGGCTGGTTGAAGTAGTATTAAAGAATGGTTCCAACTCCTCGCCTCTTCCTGAGGCCATTTAGGTGAGAGGTGCTTAGTGGGTATTATGCCAACAACATCGGCATCGAGTCCCACACTACATTTTGGGGGTGCGTAAAAGCATTTTTCCCTCTCACCCAAAAAAAAGTAGTCGTAGTAGCAGTCTATTTGTTTTTGTTGTTGAGAGTTGTGATAGTGGTGGTGTGTGTGTGTTTGTGTCTGTGTTGGGGAGGGGGACATTGCACCTGCTTTGTGATACTTCTTATGTGAATTTGGAGGGAACTTGCGTGAGCGGGCATAGTTATTTGGGCATTGCATCCACGGAACCATTCAAACATGATCGGTCTTCAATTGAAATCTACTCCTTCTCCACTGCATAGCAAAGCTTGTATGGATCTTATCATGTTTCTGTTCATGCCAATATCCTTGTTGTTGTTGTCGCTGTTGTCAGTGCTGGTGGTCTTACTGTTATAAGTGTCAATCTCACTAATATTGCTACATCATCTATCGAAATATCGCTCAGATGTATGACCAGGAAAAGTGCTGTTTACCATCCCAAGACATTAAGAAACACCAGAATATAACTTACCTCCGCAAAAACTGCATTTCGTTTTGCTTGATGTACAGCCGTCTAATACCCCCGGCACGGCAACCGCCCTCTTAGCCATAGTGCAGAATAGCTCGAAGAGAGACTTTGGGGCTACTTTGATGACACTTTGAAGAGAAAAAAAGATATATCGTATACAGAGCGTGCATACCTTAGAGCCGTTAAAATTATTACTAACCAATCATTTTATTTTTTTAGCTGAAAACGGTGACTTAAGGAACATATTTTTCCTTTCGGTAGAGGGAGGCTTCTGTTGAAGACCCTTTTATATTGTAACCTTAACTGGCTTCGATCGCTGCATCTATTCTAGTCCTTGAGCACAAACATGTCACTTTAAGATGACCTCTATCTATTTTTGTGAACGCCTTATAAATACAGGGATCATATTCCATTAAAAAAAAATATTTATTTCAACGAGTCTACAAGCCTCTAGATGTCATAAAAATTTTGAAGAAGACCTTGTTTATGGTTGCAATGTCGAGACCAACGCCCAATCATCATCTTTAAATTAAAAAAAGGCAAATAGCGACGTCCGGCGACAACAGATAAGACTCTGGAAAATTATAAAATGACAAAATATCCCTGCGAGCTTTCTCCTCACTAAACGTTTATTTTTGATACATTTATCACTAGAGAGTTAAGGTCAACAAACAGTTTTGGAGTGTTGCAAAACTGTTTGTTGACCTTTACTTTCTATTCGTAACGCTTTTGCCTAAAACGTGGTGTTGCGATTCTGGCAAGCACACGGTACGTTCTAGGGTTTGTTTGCTACCTCGCTATCAATGCAGATAGACCTTTGTAAATGACGTTATTTTTTGCGATGCCACGGTTCGATAAAGATGTCAAGGGATCGCTTTTTTTTCGGTATTTTATCGGAATCATACTTAAGAGGTTGATTTTCCATTTGTCAGACAAGTAGGACGTCTTTATAATTTCGCTTACAAGGGCAGCGAAGCAAGGAACGGGAACGACTGCCCCTCGCAGAAGTTTATTTCGAACAAAATTTGAATCAGAAGCTTTTCTTCTAGCGCTTTTCATCACCGCATCCACTACCTCCGAGATACCAATAGGGCGATCCAGCTCTTGGCGGGCTTCGGTTGATCATTGGCGCCATACAAACATAGTATTACGTTGGGGTACAACTAGAGAGGCTCTAGTTGTACTACGCTCCGAGGTGCGTGTCGGAGCCTACCCATTTGTGTGCGTGAAGCTGGAACTCTTTGAGAAGCTTGTTTTGTGCTTTATCTTTTGCTCCAGTTTAGTTTCCCACACCGCTTTTTATAAACCCGATTAGCGTTCGTACGCAGCGAGATCGTTTCCGGGGGACTTTTTGCTAGGATATACGCCTGAATCATATAAAGTTTCAGAGACCGGCGTTCTTAGGCATACCAACGGGGCTGTCGGGATTGGGGTCGTACATTTCGTACTTGTCACATAAGTTTCGACATTCAGAGAATGAGAGATAGAGACAACCTCTTGCGCTAGTCTCAGTAAGCCAGTTGAATCAATCGTAGCGTTGTACCGTGTTCACTTTCGGCCTGCTGCCTGATAATGTACTGTGACTGCGCCATTGCAACTGGAAGGTGTCGCCTGGTACTGAAGGCCAAGAGTGTTTTTTTGCGCGCCTTTGTATCCGATGTTATAATGGCCAGAGTCTGCGGCAAGTATATCTATCGTATATAAATGTATATATATAAATGTGTGTGTAGATATATATATACAGGGTGTTCCTATTTGTGTGTCCAAAACGCTAGGGTATGATCAAACTCGGTGAGAAAATCATTTTTGCCAATGGGTGGAAGCCGGGAAAACGTTTTGTTTAGGAGTGAGGATGAAATTTATAAAAGCAGTTATTCTGCCTTTTTTCTTCTACATAGTTGTGCAAAATCTACGTTTGCGGGAGAACCAGTCAACGCACAAAGGAACCGATCATACCGGTGTGTTTGGCGGAAAATTCTGCACAATAAAGTATACATAACTAGCTTGCGTAGCAAAAAGCGAATAGCCAGATTAAGGAAAGTCATAAAAAGTCGAAATGTTACGTTAACGCTTTTTTGTGCAGCATCGTAATTTTTTCCATTACGACCAAAAATGCACGTTCAAAAGACTACCCTCAGGCAATAGCAGATTTAATGCCCACTACATTCGTACCAAAGTGATAGTGCTGCGTTACGTATTTGCCAAGTGACTAAGCTTTTTCGACAGTCATAGTTGTTATGTTTCACGTTGAAGTTTTCACGTTCAGAACCGTAGCATTTTGCCAAGACGTTTCCGCCCCCTCTTTCCATTAGAAAAAATTATTCTCTTGCTGAGTTCTACCAAACCTCAAAATACGTACCTAACTTTCTCATACACCCTATGCAAGTATGCATGCCTTCGCTTTTGATATGACTGTCGAAAAAGCTTAGTTACTTGGCAACTACGTAACGCAGCACCATCACTTTAGTACGAATGTAGTGGGCATTAAATTTGCTATTGCCTGAGAGTAGTCTTTTGAACGTACATTTTCGGTCCTAATGGAAAAAATTACGATGTTGCACAAAAAAGCGTTAACGTAACATTTTGACTTTTTATGACTTTCCTAAATCTGGCTATTCGCTTTTTGCTACGCAAGCTAGTAATGTATACTTTATTGTGCATAATTTTCCGCCAAACACGCCGGTATGATCGGTTCCTTTGTGCGTTGACTGGTTCTCCCGCAAACGTAGATTTTGCACAACTATGTAGGAGAAAAAAGACAGAATAACTGCTTTTATAAATTTCATCCTCACTCCTAAACAAAACGTTTTCCCGGCTTCCACCCATTGGCAAAAATGATTTTCTCACCGAGTTTGACCATACCCTAGCGTTTTGGACACACAAATAGGAACACCCTGTATATATATATATATATATATATATATACATTTATATAAAAATGCATATCGAGCCTCAGTTCCCTGCCCTTGTGCTTTTCACCGACAAAGCTTGCTTCACAAGACGGTGTGAATGTAGTAGGCTTAATTGTTGGGCAAGCGAGACCCAGCGTGGACGCCAGAAGCGTTTTCCGTAAATGTGTGGGTTTGCATGATGACCAACTACCTATAGAGGCCCACACATCTTATTTCTTAACTGAATTGATGGAGAAGTATACCAAATATAATTTCTAAATTAAACATTACCAGCACTATTGAAAGGCGCCCCAGAAGGTGTTCTCCCGGGAGCATCCACTCCTGCGATCCATCTCAGATTACGTGAACTTCGAGAATCGGGGGATTGGCCGAAGCGGGCCGGCAATCGCTTGGCCACCACGATCGCCCAATTTAACAAGTCTCGATTTTCGTCCTGTGGGGTAGAGGCAGCTGCTGAGACCATTGTGAACCTCTAGAGCTAGGATTACACTACACTCACTTCTATAACGTCTATATATGATCTTATCTGGCTATCACAATGGACGTCACCGGCGGCGACACATGCGGCCGCAAATGAGTGATTTATCTGATGGAGTAGGTCAATTATCTAACTCAGTCCCAACATGCGTTTTCCCGAGGAACGCATGTTGGGAGATATGTCTCTCTCATATCTCACTGATATGAGACTGAGACGCAACTACGTCACTCCGTCATCTCAAACGCCATTGACGTAACTAACGCTGATTACTCGGCAACTACGGATCAGATCGCCACATGTTTAGTGCCAAACTTATTGTGTCGTTAAATATGCTCATTTGCAAATTTAGTTTTTGCAAATTATATTTTGTACGTCGACCACATCGTAATAGCTGCAGCGGCATCGTAAATCGTTCAGATGTGTGAATCGAAAAGAGATGACAAATGCCGCTTTTATCGACTTAAAACTGCATTCGACTGCGTTAGAAGGGACTAACTCCTTAACGTTTACACCAGATACTCTATAGAGAGTAAGTACTATGTGCAATCTGATACGTATATATCACCAAGCCGCCGTACTTAACAATTCATTCACTCAGATTCAACAATAACAACAACGAAGTAGAGCTGCGGGCGGGCGGGCTTCAAGGCAAACTTGAACTCTATCGTTGTGACGGCAACTGCCATAGGCTAGTAAAGTAGTTGACATCGACGTGACATCGACATGCGCGACGAAAGTTGGCATGTCCAGCACGCAGATTGGATACTCGCCGCCATATTAATAACCGTGTCGTTGGGAACAATTGCCTTTATAGACATGTGTGCTGAGCCCTATTTCCCATACGTCATTTATAGAGGCAAGAAACTAGCCAACCAGATCTGGAAAAAGTAACGACTAGGGTGACTTCTTTTGTCCTCCCGCCTGTTAAGCTGTAATTGGTGAGGTGAGATCAGCTATCAGTCGTTGCCTCGGCGAGATCATCGCTACTCGCGCAGTAATAGACCGCTCGTCAATTGCGGGCATGACACCATGGTGTAGTAACATTTCAGTTGAGAAATACATTTGAAGAACGCAGCGGATGTCTTTAATTGGCAATTAAAGCAGTGACACAGTGAAGAGTTTGAGACCCAGCCATAAGGAAGATCCATCCAAAATACTTCGCGTCGTATCATTGAAGAACCGGCGTTTCAAGCCAACCTAGTCGAATGCACGCGTGTTTACTAGTGCTTTCTGTGCGAGCCGTCAGTAATGTCCTCTATGTAACGGCACACTTAATGCCATCTGATAAGCTAAACTAATGCTAACATTTACGAAAGGTATGTTTGTATTTATATATATATATATATTATTCCAGAGCCGGAAGCAAGATTTTTCATCCCCTCAGAGAAACAATCAAAGGGAGGAGAAAGATTATGCGACTAGGTAGCGCGCTCCAAATATGCGGCAGCCGACACCATATAGAAGAGGCTCTGAATCTTTCTCATTAGCAATACTATCGCTCTACGTAGCCGCCTTCTTCGTTTGGGCACCCGAAAAAATACTATATCCGCCGGTAGTAAACCACGATAAGTTTTCGGGCAAGCGTGGCCACTCTAAGATTATCCATTTTTGAGACTTGTAAAAGGCCATGGGAAGCAAACAGATCACTAACTCGGTCATAGTCCATCGGGAAAAGATGGCACAAAGTGCATCATTTTGAATCACCTGAACCCTTTAATGAATGCCTCTATACCCGTCTGCAGGACACTGTGACGTAAAATAGGTAAAAACAGGGTCTTAGAGACAGTAAAAAGTCCCTCAATTGGAATTCCTATCTGCCTTAAGCTCCGTAAAGTTGCAATAACGGCGTAGCATTTTGGCATCAAGTGATATATATATCATCAAGTGATATTGCTCCCGCCGGCGGCCTAGGCAATGTTCAAGGCGGCTTGTGACGATATAGCGACTGGACTTCAAGCTTCATCGCCTGGTCCCGATAGACTAGCCTGCCAGAGGGCCTGGGCCGAGAAGGCCCACGAAGCTTCGCTTAGTTCGCTGCTTGAAGAATGCGGGGATGACCAGGACAAGGCACGCCTTCTAGCTGTCGCTCGCCCAGGAGCAAGCGACTGGTTGCATGCACTACCCGCTGACTCACTGGGTACCCGCCTTGATGACCAATCCACCCGGATATGCGTTGGCCTGAGATTGGGGGCTGATTTGGTTGAGCCACACAGATGCTCTTGTGGCGAGCCCGTCGGGCGACTCGCCAGACACGGCCTGTCTTGCGCTCACGCAGCGGGCCGGCGCCCAAGACACACTGCCCTCAATGAATGCTTGCGAGATCGCTGCGGAGGGCGGGGATTCTCTGCGTCCTGGAACCACCTGGGCTTTTAAGAGACGACGGTAAGCGCCCCGACGGTATGACTTTGATACCCTTCTATAAGGATCGTTCCCTGGTGTGGGATGCGACGGTGACCGACTCTCTGACCCCTTCCCTTGTCGGTCCCGGCGCGTCCCGCCCGGGGGCTGCTGTTTCGCGAGCTGAGACCTCAGAGATAAGAAAGTATGCGGACCTAAGTCGGGCGCACCACTTTTCGCCATTCGCATTCGAGACGATGAGTGGCCCTGGGCCCCTCACAGTAACATTGATCTCTCGGGTTGGCGACGCGTTACGGCAGGCGACGATGGACAAGAGGGCGCACGCCTTCTTCTCCCAGCGACTGTCCCTGGAGATCCAAAGAGGTAACGCGACCTCAGTGCTCGGAACTATGAGAGACTGGATGGACCCGGACCTTCGCGCCAGGGGGCGGGCAGGACTTCCTCACGGGCATGAGCGATAGAGCGGCCACGGCGCGCAGAAGGAGCAACTAGGTCGACGAAGCATTATATATATTCTTCTAAATTATAATAAAACCGATCAACTTTTTCATTGGCTAAAGTTGCCTGAAAAAATAGAAATATCTATATTACAAATAAAAAACAGTGATATAACCCTCTGGAAATGCCAGGATAAATGCGCACGTAATTGGCAGGTAATGCCAGGACAATACATGCTTACATTGTGTATTGCACTCTCCGGACATTATATGCTTATCTGAAACTTGGGCGTCTGCAGAAAATATCATCGGCAGAGATGTCAGTGGGTGGCCGTTACTCCGTATTTCGTAAGAATCGTACTGGGCGCTGTGGAGGCGGAGTGTATGTATACTTTGCAGGCCTGAGCTTCGAGCAGGGTGATGCTACATCGATATCGGCGATACTTTTGCTGACGTTGTCGCCATCCACGTCCTACGCGGGACCGAGCAATGCTATCGGGTAGTATCCTGTCACCGGTGCCTGTTTTTCTCCTACCGGTTCTGCTGCCGAGTTAACGCAGCGAATGCGCACATTATATGACGCTTTGGATGATTAAGTTCAAGTAAGCTTGCCCGTCTTATTTTGACCGGTGACTACAATCAACCTAGAGTAGACTGGACGGACCACAGAGGGCCTGAGCATCGCTACGGAAATTAAGGAGTACATCTTCAGCTCCTTCCGTTGTTCTGCTGGACTTGTGCAACTTGTTTTGGTTTCCACGAAAGGGACTGAGAATACTGAATTTGCTACTGACAAATAATAAAGAATAATTCACTGATATGACTTCTGTGGGTGGATCTCCAGTAAAATCCGACCATCTGGCCGTGTCCTTAAAAATGTCTGCAAATAGACGAGAGCGTAATGAAGGTCCATATTTAAACTTCTATAAAGCCGACATTATACTGCGATCGCTGCCATCCTGTCAGTGACCAATTGACGTCGTTTTTTTTGCGCAATGTCAATCAGTTGAAGCCCGGTACTGCTCTTGTGACGAACACTATGTGAGTCATGTTATAATACAGATCGAGAATCACATGTAATTATTGTAATACATAAAAAACGCATAAGAGTGAATATTACTGATTACGCATACTAAGTATGATGGATACATAAACGATACTGAACTATGTAATTGTTGGGAGAAAATGTATTAAAAAATCAATAAATGAGAGAACCCGGGAGCGGTGGTAGGAGCGCGCGTCTACATGCATCTTCAAGTCGGCACGCATATAACGGGCTGGCACAGTGACAGATTTTAGAAGAGCCAGAGATTATATCGAGAATGAGCTGACGGCTTCTCCGAGCGACCGGCAGTTTCGCGCTCACGCTTAACTCCCGAGGTTACTGTCCTAACCGACGTTATCGTGTCGTTCTTTTTGTGATCGAAATCAAAGTACGTCCCACCGTGTAGCCATCATCCTGACAGTTTGAGCATGGTGTGTGACACTTTAGTGTCAGAAGTAAACGCGACTTTCGTGTCAGAAGTAAAAGAATACCACCTTGGTGTTAAAAGTAGAAAAGCCGCATTTTAGCGGCGAAGAGTGAAGCAAACAGTTTTCGTTATCGTGGCTGGACTTTCTACGGTTGCTTCGACAGACTACAAAGATGCCGAAACAAGAAGACGTCGAAATTCAACTGAAGTCCAAACGGATCGAGCTCACAAAGCTAGTGAGTCTCAGGAAGCCCATCCGAGCCGCACTATCGAAGAAACAGAAGGCAGTAATCGAACTGAGCAAAACTGACCCAGCGGATCCGAATCGGAAGGACCGTGCAAACACCCTCCTCGCATCCATCAACGAAGCCATTAGAGACCTTGCTAACTTAAACGCTGAAATCAACAACCTGCTGGTGGTCGGTGGACGAGTTCGAGAAAGACGCCAAGAAAAAATTCGAGTACAAGGACAAGGGAGTGGAAATGATTAGCTCGTTAAAGATCATCCTACGGGACGACCCCACCGCGACCAGCATAACAACGGCCAGCGACAACCCACCACAGCCCACCACCGCTTACGACAAAAACCGAGATGATCCCGAAATTCTCCCTCTTTTAACCAAATTGACGTCCCACTTTTAGTTATAACTGGAGATTTTAACGCCGCGGCCAGCGCATGGGGCTATGCCCGAACCACCCGCAGGGGGCTAGCAGTTCTTGACTGGCTGGCGGCCGAGGACCTCGTCGCTTTTAACACGGAAGCGCCCACCTTCCATAAGGCAGGGCAAACCCACCAACGCCGCATCCTCCCATCAGACGCCAGGGAGCCAAACGGCTCCGAAGATCCCTCAGGACCCTTATAGGGGCGGATACCCCGCCAACCACAGTAGCGGGCCTTCAGAGGCTTCTTGAGACGGCCTGCAAGGCCTCCCAGGCTCGAAGCTCACACCCGGGACGCCGCGGCACACCAACACGCGCTCGAACCACTGATACATAAGTGCCTAAGAACGCGGCGGTTACTTACTCGCGCCGGCGATCCGCGCCCGAGGGAGAAACTGCCCGACACCACGGAACCAAATACAAGAGACTGCGGGCCCTCCTGCGTAAGGAAATTTCTTATGGAATGCTTCTGGAGATCCTTCCTCGAAGAGTTGAAGGACGACCCCTGGGGCCGCCTGTACAAGATGGTTAGGGGGCTTCGACCGCGCTCCTTACCTACAGTCCCCAGGGAAAGACCTTAAGGAAGTCACCCTACAAGAGGTGCTAGACGCTGGGGCACGCCGGGCCCGGAAAGGCGCCGGGCTCGGACGGTATCCCGGTCGTCGCGGTCACGACGCTAATGAAAGAATTCCCACAGACATTGGCGAACCGGCGACCGGGATGCTTCGGTCGGGCTCGTTTCCTGACGCATGGAAGGTCGCAGGCCTTGTGCTTATACCCAACGACCCCAGCACTTTTCCGGGACTTCGCGGAGGGGAATGGCCTGCTGTCGGAAGCCCAACACGGGTTTCGCAAGGGCCACTCAACTATCGACACCATACGGCAGATCCAGACGCAGGACGAACTCGTCCACGAGTCTCCGCCAAGAAGACGAGACCTTTACCTAGCCATCCTGCTTGACGTCCGAAAGGCTTTTAACAGTTTACCGTGGAGAGTCATCCTAGAGACTCTCCACAGGAAGAACGTTCCCTTTTACCTACGTCGAATTGTTTCAAACTATCTACAGGACAGAACGATATTGTCTCACGGAACCAGTTTTAACATGACTGCAGAGGTGCCACAGGGCTCTATAATTGGCTCCCTCCTATACAATATAACATACGACGACGTGCTGCGCCTAAGGGACTTTCCCCCGGGGTCAACCTCCTAGCCTATGCCGACGACCTCGTCCTCACTGTCCAGGCCCGGACCTCGGATCTGCTATAGAGGCGTGCGAATAAAGCACTTGCCGTTATTGCCCACTGGGTGCAGGTGGCGGGTCTTGCTCTCGCCCCCGCTAAAAAGCGATGCCATACTCCTAGTGGAATGGAGGAATTGCGCCGCCCTACACCTCCTAATAAAAGATCAGGAGATCGCAGTCGTCAACAAAGTAAGGTACCTCGATGTCACCCTAGACAGGGGCCTCCGCGGCACCGAGCACGTGCGGCGGGCGACAGAGAAGGCTATCAAGACAGCCAACACGTTCGCACGGCTCATGCCCAACACCTACGGGCCTCTACAATACAGACGTCGCATAATCATATCCGCGGACGAGTCGGTTGCCCTGTACGGAGCTCCGGCCTGGCCCTCCGACACCCTAAAGGACGCCGCCAACAGGAGGGCTCAGAGTGTCGGAGCTCTCAGGGTAATTGCGGCGTACCGGACGGTCAGCGCAGCGGCGGCCCTCGTTCTTGCTGGAACGGTCCCCTGGGACCTGAAAGCAGCCGAGCGCCGTCGTCTATAGGACGACCCCCAGCGCAAAAAGGACGAGGAGCGTCGGCGCATAATTGACTTTTGGCAGGAGGAGTGGGACGGCTTGCAAGGGGGTGCTCCAGGCGCCAGTCTCCGCACCCTAATCTCAAATATGAAAGACTGGCTTACCCGACCGAGGGCGTGAACTTACCTTCTACTCGACCCAGATCCTGACAGGTCACGGCGACTTCCAGTCCTACTTGTTCAGGATCGGGAAGGCTCCAGGCCTAAATGCATCTATTGCGGCGATGGATCAGAGGACACCCCAGAGCACACTGTTCTAAGGTGCCCTGCATGGACGGAGCAGTGCGCTCCCCTTCGGCTTTTAATTAAGACTCCAGATTTTAATCTCCATGACATCTGCAAAAAATGACAGAAGCACTATCATACTGGAACATCATTTCTGAAGTTTTTAAAGCCATACTACAAGAAAAAATTAGCGCCAACACCCTTAGGCTTCTCCCTTCCCCGTGGCTCCCAGGGAACACACTCGCCAGGAGTTGTAGCTTCGCCCCCCCCCCCCCCCCTGACTGTTTGAAGAGATGCGCAAGCAGTTCCCAGTCAGACCGGGGGACGGAGACACGACTGGTTTTTAGTGGGAGCCTTACACTACCGGCCCACGCTTGCAGGGGGCTTTCCCGCCGTGATGACCGTGTGTGCAACCGCATTTTCCAGTTAGACCTCTAAAAAAAAAGTGACGTCAAACAATTCAGAGAATGGTGACAGTTGTTTGAATACTACGTACACAAGAACAACAACCTCCCGGACATCGCCAAGTACAAGGCTCTCAAAGACTCTCTCGTTGGCCCGGCGGCGCGGCAGATTTCACACCTCGATTTCGCACCCGAACAATACATCACAGCGATCGACAGGATCAAGAACATCTTCGGCCGGCAACAGGATACAGTCACGCAACACATCAGGATCATTCGCAATTTTTTGTTTTCTAGTGGAATAACTGGGAAATGCGGAACGCACAGACGGTCACCACTGCAGGATTGTCTTCAGCTGCAAGTGTGGGCCGGTAGTGTGGGGCTCCTGCCCACTAAAAAACAGTCATGTTCTCCTCCCCCCCCCAGCAGGGAAGCGCTATTAGCATTACTACAAACTACTGAGGGGGTGTATTAGCCCGGTTTACTGGTCGCGCCGGCCCCCCTAGCCAGAGAGGGCGTCGACATGCGCATGCGGTTAGCCCGCTCTTTTTCAGTTAATACACGCCTCATGACGGTCGCATTGTCCACCAATTACCAAGTGAAGTTGTCATCCCTGTGACCAGAACAGGAAGACCAGGTGAAGTCGACGAAGTGCAGTCGCGTAGGCTCTGCAAAAGTCGGCGCTAGGCCTCCCAGGCGGGGCAGAATAGGACAGTGTGCTCGGGTGTGTCGTCCACCGATTGGCTGCAGTGGAGACATGTTGGGCTCACTGCCTTGCCAATTCGGTAAAGGTAGGAGCAAAACGTCCCATGTCCCGTGAGCACCTGTGTGATGTAGTCGACTTCCCCTCCAGGGCGATCAATCCAAGCCCTTATATCCGGGAGGAGGGTTTTTGTTCGCGCCCCGGAGCATCCGCTCTGGGTATTGTTCCACTCTTCTTGCCAGCGGTCTAGTGTTGCCTGTCGCTCGACGTCCTTGCTTCGTGTCGGATCTTCCCAGAGTCGACGTCGTTCCTCGGCCTTAAGATTCTATGGCACGGTGCCAGCTAGCAACAGGACCGCTGTTCGGTACGCGCTGATAATACGCAGAGCGAGCTTTTATGTTATAAACATTTCGGCTAAATTCCGGTCGTCGTCCTAGAACGTCCTAGCTTTGTCGACACTCAACCCAAATAATAGCCAAGCTCCTACTCTAGTACCGATGATTCTAGATTGCATTCCAACATATTTAGGTAAAATGTATGTTAAGCAGTACAATGAGAAATGTGAGTCACCGGATAACAAAGTATATAAGCTAGATGTCCTAATCGTTTTTGAAAAGATAAACAGACGCAAAAAATGCAGTTGGGCAAAAATCTCAAGAAACCCCTGGGCACAGTATAATAAGCAACCCACTACAGCTTATCAAGATAAACCTTCGGAATACAATCTCAGCGGAAGTAAAGGTCAATTCTTGCACACAACAGCATCCGATATAGACCACTCATGTATCTTCTCGCTTGCAGAGCAAATAAAAAAGTTCTGTCCAATTGTAAGGTATGCACGAAGTGTAAAGCAAAGGCGGCAGCTGAACAAACGCCACCTCTGCCAGCTTTCCGCTTAGAGCAAATGCCACCTTTTACATACACGGGCATTGACTTCGCAGGACCCATATACGTTAGAGACAAGATTAACTAACGGACATTGAGAACATGGTGAGCCAAAGACCATTAACTCCAGTATCCTCCAGTTTAGATGATGTAAACGCACTCAGGCCAGCAGACCTAATGTACGGATACAGAAATAAAACAGTTTTTCCAGAAACGTTCCGACTACCGAAGGACCCCTCTGAATTATCAGCAATAACTTTCTTAAAGCGTTGGAAGCACCAACAATCCATACTTAGTGTTTTTTGCAAGCGATTTAAAGAAGAATACGTACACTACCTACGAACAGTTCACACAAACCAACTCATCGGCCGCAGACCCTTGAAAGTCGGCAACTTGTGCATACTAAAAGACTCCTCACTCTCCAGAGCTTTTTGGCCTCTTTGTCGCGTCATCTCTCTATCAGGGGGAACAGGACGGACCTCAGACAAAGGTCCTGTACCATCAGAATGACCTCAGGCCTCACATTACGCCGACCAATAAAATTATTTTATAAACTAGAAGTAGAATAAAAATAAAAAATAATAAAATGATACAACATGATTACATACACGCCGGAACACGCCTTTTTGCTCCACCCCACCCTCAACGACTACAAACGCTTGACACCAAACGATGGCTACACCGTACCACCGTTTCCAGAAGGAGTGTAACGAACACTGCAAATCGTGTTCTTCTTAGCGCAACACTCGCTCCACCCTCTATTGGCGCGTTTGTAAAAGCGGTCGTGCAAGAGAGACGTGGGGAGAGAGAGAGAACATTCAAGCACATCCAACACGTCTAGTAGAACATTCAAGAACATCAAACACGTGCACGTAGTGGAAAATCCCCAAAGCCATCAACAGGTGCAGCGGAACATTCAACTCGAAGCTATGAACACGTGTAATAGAACATTCAAGAACAGCTAACACGTGCAATAGAACATCCAGAAACCGCTAAGATGTGCTAATTAGCACATTCAAGACGGCCTACTAGCACATTCAAGACGAACTATGTCATTGCTGTGAGAAAATGTAATAAAAAATCAATAAACGAGAGAACCCGGGAGCGGTGGTGGGAGCGCGCGTCTGCATGCATCTTCAAGTCGGCACGTATCTAACGGGCCGGCACAGTGACAGATTTGAGAAGACCCAGAGAAAAGATCGAGAAATACCCCCGGGCATCCTAATAAAGGACCGGTGTGTACGGCGGTGTTCTCCGACATAGCCCGGTTCTGGCCGAGAGGGGAGAATAGCTCCCCGGCTTTACCAGCGGCTGGACCATCTCGGGTGGCACTAAGCCTACTTTTTGCTACGGCACGCAAGAGTGGGAGTGCAAAAGGTCCTGTACGTTCTACGAACTTCACCTGCCTTCTTTCTGCCTTCAGAAACGTTGGATCTCGACGACCAGGTAAGGAGAGCCCTGGAAAACACCTTGACATTTCGCTTGATGATAAGGAATGGACGCAGCCAAGTCTACCAGTCCGGCTGGGTGGAACGGGCATTCGCTAGGCCACGGGCTTTGTCCTTGCCCGCCTTTCTTGCCTCGTTGCATAGCTGCGCCTAAAAAAAGTTGACGGCTTCTCCGAACGACCGGCAGTTTCGCGCGCTTACGCTTAACTCCCGAGGTTACTGTGCTAACCGACGTTATCCTGACAGTTTAAGCACGGTGTGCGTGACAGCTCTTTCCTAAATATCATGTCCGACATCCGATATCTATTCAAAGACTATCCAAAGATGGTCCAATTATCATCCCCACTACATGATTTTATGGGCAGAGCCGCTCGAAAACTGAATAGCAGCATACCCTCCTCTCAAAACGATAAATGCCTCTTGCGTAATTGGTACGTACATCATTGCGTTGTAAGCGCTTGGAAGAAATATAATCTGAATATTCGCGATGCAAGCGACTTCATTCGATATTCAGGTAGCCGTCTTAACCTACAGTCTGGGGTAGCGCCGCATATACATGAAAAAGGCACCGCAGTCAAAGATAGATACAAGGCTGAGGTTAGTTCTGCTGAACGGCCCATACACTTAACGACATGAATTCAATCCCTTTGCCGTGCTCGGAAAACTTCGAATTTGCCAACGCAAAGCACCTATACGCCTGGTAGACTATCACCCATTGTATTTAAAGAACTGGCCAAGTCACTAGCGGAGCCGCTGGCAATAATTTTTGCTTGTTCCCTCAAAAATGGCGAAGTTTCCACCTTCTTTCGTGAATCCATTGTCAAACCTGTGAGCAAGAAGAGCTCTAGAAAGATTGATGAAAATTACCGACCTATTGCCCAGTGTGGTAATCACATGCTTAATCATAGAGAAACTAGTTGTCGATTGCATCTATAATTTCTTATCCTTCACTTAACTTGTAGACAATCAGCAACACTAATTCACTAAGGGACGATCGACGGCAACCCATTTGTTAGAGGTCTCTCATGACTGGCCTTGGCGCGAAATCAGGGATCTCCGCTTTACACTGTTTACTTTGAGTTTTCGCATTTCGTTTTGCTTGATGCACAGCCATTTAATACCCCCGGCGGGGTTTTATTATAAATTTATTAGACTCATAATAGGGTCTACACTATTGTGAATATGCACATCATTTATGGAAGTGCATACAGCAGTCATAAAGTTTATTTTTCGTATAATACATTTTTATTATAAATACAGAGATCATGTTCCATTAATTTTTTTTTTACTTTAACGAGTCTACAAGCCTCTAAATGTCTTTAAAAAATCTGAAGACCCTGTTTATGATTGCAATATCGAGACCAACGCCCAATCTTCATCTTTAAATTAAAAAGGCAAATAGCGACGTCCGGCGACAACGGATAGCGCTCTGAAATATGATGAAATGACAAAATACCCTTGCGAGATCGTTTCCAAGGGGCATTTTGCAAAGATATACGTCTGAATCATATAAAGTTTCAGAGACCGACGTTCTTACCGTTTATACAAACGGGGTTTTTGGGATTTGCTCAATTGGGGTCGTACATTTCGTACTTATCGCATAAGTTCCGACATTCAGAGAATGAGAGACAGAGACAACTTCTTGCGATAGCCTCAGTAAGCTGGTTGAGTCAACCGTAGCGCTTAACCGTTTTCACTTTCGGCCTGCTACCTGATAATGTGCTGTGACTGCGCCATTGCAACTAAAAGGTGTCGCCTGGTACTGAAGGCCAAGAGTGTTTATTTGCCCGCCTTTGTGTCCGATGTTATCATGGCCGAAGTCTGCGGCAAGTATATCTATCGTAGAGCGGATCTACGGAGGTCGGTCACCTACGTCTGTGGAGCCCAGCCACGTACTGCCGCTAGCGCTAACGTGCTTATAAAGGCGCCTGTTCTAACGTTGTGCGGTTTGTTCCCTGTTCTAACGTTGTGCGCCCAATTTAACACGTCTCGGAGCCCAATCTAACAAACCGGAGACACATGCGGCCGCAAATGAGTAATCTATCTGATGGAGTAGGTCATTTATCTCAGTCAGTCTCAACATGCGTTTTCCCGAGGAACGCATGTTGAGATATGTCTCTCTCATATCTCACTGTTATGAGAGAGAGAGAGAGAAACGCAACTACGTCAACTCCGTAGTTGCGGACTAACGTTGATTACTCGGCAACTACGGATCAGATCGCCAAATGTTTAGTGCCAAACGTATTGTGTCGTCTAATATGCTCATTTGCGAATTTCGTTTTTTGCAAATTATATTTTGTACGTCGACCACATCGTCGCATCTTCAAGCCGGCGTCGTTCAAATGAAGGTGCAACGCTATCGTATATCATTCAGATGGAAAGACTTTCTAAGATCGAAGTGAGATAACATATGCCGCTTTTATCGATTTTAAAACTGCATTCGACTGCGTTAGAAGAGACAAACTCCTTAAAGTTTACACTACACCAGATATTCTATATAGAGAACTATGTACAATCTGATACAAATATATTACCAAGCCGCCGTACTTGACGATTCATTCACTCAGATTTAACAACCACAACAACGAAGTAGAGCTGCGGGCGGTTTGCTTCAAGGCTAACTTGAACTCTATCGTTGTGACGGCAACTGCCGTAGGCTAGTGAAGTAGTTGACATCGAAATGCACCACGACAGTTGGTATATCAAGCACGCAGATTTGATACTCGCCGCCCTATTAATGACTGCGTCGTTGGCAACACTTATCGTTATTGACATGTATGTTGAAACCTTATTCCCACAAGTCATCCGTAGAGGTCAGAAGCTAGCCGACCAGATAGCAACCTGGAACGACTAAGGCGACTTCCTCTGTCCTCCCGCCTGTTAAGCTGTAATTGGTGAGGTGAGATCAGCTATCGTCGTTGCCTCGGCGAGATCATCGCTACTCGCGCAGTAATAGACCGCTCGTCAATTGCGGGCGTGACACCATGGTGTAGTAACATTTCAGTTGAAATATACGTTTGAAGAACGCATGGGATGTCTCTGATCGGCGCGCAAGCAGTGATACAGTGAAGAGTTCAAGACCCAGCCATAAGGAAGATCCATCCAAAATGCTTCGCGTCGTTTCATTGAACAAGCGGCGTTTCAAGCCAACCTAGTCAAATGCACCCGTGCTTACTGTGCTTTCTGTGCGAGCTGTCAGTAATGTCCTCGATGTAACGGCACACTTAATCTATCATCTGATAAACTAAACTAATGCTAACATTCACGAAAGGTATGTTGTATATATTTAGATGCAGTATGTGGTTAATTTGGGTAACTGCATTACAAATGCTTAAGTGTACAAACAAAATAATGACATTTTATGAAATCGAGTGAATTTACATAGTCACAGGGTCACATATACTACACCTGTTTACTGTGTGTGCACACAGTAAACAAGCGATCCGGTGCTCCTCAGTTTGATACAGCACTGTAGCAAAGAAATACATTCTACACAACAGTATTGACGACCTCTCGTATTGTGACTCCTACAACTCGTGCATCAATTAGCATTTCCACAGCTTTTTACTCTGCAATGCCTGCATTTAGCGGTCTGTATTATATACCATTATCTATTATAGCGAAGCCGGAAGCAAGATTTTTTCATTCCCGCAGAGAAACAATCAAAAAGAGGAGAGAAATTATGCGACTAGGTGGCGCGCTCCAAATATGCGGCAGCCGACATCATAGAGAATGGACCCCGAATCTTTCTCAACCGCGGTACCACACATACTGTCGCTCTACGTAGCCGCCTTCTCCGTCTAGGCACCAGAAGAAATACTATATCCGCCGGTAGTAAACCACTAGAGGTTTTCGGGCAAGCGTGGCCACTCTAACATTATATATTTTCGAGACTTGTAAAAAGTCATGGGAAACAAACAGATCACTAACTCAGTCATAGTATCATCGGGAAAAGATGGCACAAAGCGCATCGTATTGAATTACCTGAACCCTTTAAAGAATGCCTCTATACCCGTCTGCAGGACACTGTGACGTAAAATAGGTAAAAACAGGGTCTTAGAGACAGTCAGAAGTCCCTCAATTGGAATTCCTATCTGCCTTAATCTCCGTAAAGTTGCAATAACGACGTCGCATTTTGGCATCAAGTGATATACTCCTGTGGAAATACGAATCCAAGAATAAATGCGCACGTAATTGGCAGGTAATAATAATAATAATAACAATACATGCTTACACTGTCTATTGCACTCTCCGGACATTATATGCATATCTGAAACTTGTGCGTCTGCAAAAAATATATCATCGGCAGAGCTGTCAGTGGGAGGACGTTACTCTGTATTTCGTAAGAGCCGTATTGGGCGCTGTGGAGGCGGAGTGTATATATACTTTGCAGGCCCGAATTTGGGTGCTGCGATATCGATATCGGCGATACTTTTGCTGACGTTGTCGCCATCGACGTCCTACGCGGGACCGAGCAATGCCATCGGGTAGTATCCTGCCACCGGTGCCTGTTTTTCTCCTACTGGTTCTGCTGCCGAGTTAACGCAACGAATGCGCACATTATCTGACGCATTGAATGATTAAGTTCAAGTAAGCTTGCCCGTCTGATTTTGACCGGTGACTACAATCAACCTGAAATAAACTGAACCACAGGGGGCGCCAAAGCTTCGGTATGGAAACTAAGGAGTACATCTTCAGCCCCTTCCGCTGGTCTGCTGGACTTATGCAACTTGTTACGGTTCTCACAAAGGAGACCGAGTATACTGGATTTGCTACTGACAGATAGTGAAGAATAATTCACTGATATTTCTGTGGGTGGATCTCTCGTAAAATCCGACCATCTGACCGTGTCTTACACCATACTTACCGTATCATACACTATACTTACTTGGTGCCGGGACCTCCGTGATCAAGAAGGCGGAGACCCCAGAAGGAGGCCTTGCCATTGCACTTCGGCAGGGCTGAGGCCTGCCACTATCCCAAACAGGAAAAGATGGGGCATGTAATTTTTGGTAGACTTGATGACGACCTAAAAATGTCTGCAAAAAGACGAAAAACTTCGAATTTGGCAACGCAAAAGCACCTATACATCTGATAGACTACCACCCATTGTATTTAAAGAACTGGCCAAGTCTCTAGCGGGGCCGCTGGCAGTAATTTTTACACGTTCTTCCAAAGATGGCGAAGTGCCCACCGCCTTCCGTGAGTCCATTGTCACACTTGTGAGCAAGAAGAACGCTAGAGCACCTGCTTAAAATTACCGACCAATTACCCAGTGTGCTCTCACATGCTTAGCCGTGGATAAACTAGTTGTTGATTGCATATATAATTTCTTATCCTTAAGCCAACCTTTAGACTATCGGCAACACAGAGGGGCGATCGAAGGCAACCCAATTATTGGAGGTCTTTTATAACTGGGCCCTGGCGCGAAATCACATATCTCCACTTTACACTGTTTACTTTCATTTTTCGCGTGTTTTTGATTGGGCCACTAAATGTTACTAATGAAAATAAAATCGCTAAGCATCGGATCCAAGGTTTAAAATTGTTGCCAAACCTACCTCATTGATAGGTCGAGTTACAGAAGGCAATTATTTTATGAACGGCCATAGTATACCTGAGGCATCAACATACAAATACCTAGGTGTTACATTTGACTGTCAAATGAAATATACAACTCATATCGCCAAAGCTATCAAGTCTGCGTCTCACCTGTGCAATCTCATTCGGAGTGCGGGGTGTACTCTGCTGTGTTATGATTAAGATTCTATACGTACGGACATAAAGCTACCGATTGCCAAAAACAAAGTGAACCCACATGCAGAAATTGCGGCCGCTTTGACACTAAATATAGGAATGCCCTGATAAACCCCGTTGTGTCAACTGTGACGGGGCCCATGCTTCCAACGATAGCAGTGGTGGTGTAAGGAGAATATATTCCGAGGCACAACTAATGCAGCTGTATGAGAAAGTATTTACTCGTCTCCCTGTCGAAGATTATTTTCCCACAATGATTTAAGTCGTAGAGCAGAACAATAAAGCCTTGACAAATGAGCAGAAGCTTTATGCTGACGCCGCACGATCTACAATGACTCTGGGCGCTAGATAAATAGAATGTATAAAGATGAAGAGACCATGCTTTGTCACGTTCCCCCACTAAGATTAAGAAAAAATTATCACCAAAGAAAACAGACATTGAGTAAACAACCGGAAGGGCTGCAGCCGAAGTCTTAAGAAAAATACAAAAACATTTAAAGCATCTTCAATTATCGTGAACGGAATTAAGATCGTTAAGCCCCTACTTGCTTATCTGGCTAGATGGAAGCCAAGCCTTTTATAAATGTTAAGCATCTTTCCTTGAGTCGGGTACAAGGGCGGGTACACATGGACCGTTCACATCCCCCCCCCCCCCCCCGCATCAATACGCAAGATCCATTCAACCAGAACCGACTGACTCACCTAATACACGTTTTCCCCTTCGTGCTACTCTTAGCGATTTGACCTCAGCCAATTCAGAGACACTAGTCCAAACTATAGCGCAGGCACATCAAGATCTAAAAATTGCCAAAGTTATACCCGGGAATCGAGGGAGCCCTGTGCCGTAGCCTACGCGAGGGTGTTGAATAATTTTAAGTCAAAGCTGGATCTTGAAAGCTGGAATAGCCAAAGGCGATATGCGCATTGCTACAAAAGCCCTGCTGCCATCAGACATAGTTGCACCACGCAACCTCTGCATAGAGCGTTAATTAAGAAATAAACACCCGCCAGTGTTCGGCAATGCATTTAATACGTTAAGAAAAGACAGGAGACTAGATGCAGCGATGAAGAAAAATCTAGAGATTTTGCCTATGGTCTGGCAAAGTTACAGATTTCCCTCACTTTTAACCTAGGGCACAACCTGGACCTTGCGTTCGTAAGCAGGCCTTTAGCAGGTGACCCGTTGGGTCCTGTGCTCTATTCAGTCTCGATATATCAGATTTAATATTGCAATAGCAGAGCCCTCTTAACGTGTGGAATCTAACAAGCATGCATCCTTAGACTGCACTTTGCATTCGGAGATACAGCCTGGGGTCATTAAGATTTAACTACATACTGCGTACAGATCCTGCCTTGCTTTGTCCTGAAGAACTAATCGCTTATGATGACGCTAGCAGGGACATACTTAGCGAAGTCCTGAAGAGAAGAAGCGGGGCATGAGAAAAAGCAGTTCGTTCTGGGTCGGTCCATACAAGATGTTTAATTGAAATGTATGCTCGCACGAGTACACTTCGTCTGACCGCCAGTTGGGTGTTGTAGAGTTTCATACTCCTTGGTCGGCGGTTGTATGGACGGATGAACTTGGGCAGATGACCGAACACGCCGCACACTCCGTTGTCCCGAGTGGTCCTGCAGACGACAGGAACGCCGGGGACAGGTAGGTAGGCGATAACTGGTCATGTTCGAGATCCATCATCAGCCAGAGGCCACTTGATCAATTGTTGACGCTCTCATTTGCGTCATTCGAAGGGTAAGAAACCCGCCCGCCGCTCCATCCGGTCCGGGTGGCGAGCGGGTCAAACTGATTGGAGGACATGAGCATTTATCGTAACTACTGCTACTACCACTAAAAGTAAAGAAGTTTTCGGGCTGACCCTCAGCTAAGATTTAACGGAGTCTACGGGACTGCTTTTCGCACTGCTTCATAGACGGACACCTATAAATACAAATCGGTGCAACGGTGTGGTTCAAACCCGCGCACTTATGTGTAGGTCCTCCGGTTGCGAGGCGCAGACGAATACACCCACCACGCCACCGGGCTCGATTCCTCTACTACCACTACCACCACCACTTGTTCGCCGCTGATAGAGATAACAACGACGACCGTGGTGATATTGCCGATGATGATGTTGATGGTTGTGATAGTGGTGATTATGACGATAATGCTTATTAATATTTGTAGTATTGCAATGCCACCCACGTCTACCGCCACTAGCTACTGGGATCCGGGAGCGTATATTCCCTTCGCGAATACTGTGTATTCCTTCAGTGGTAGCCTAGTTAGTTAGCGGTTGGTAACAACTCTGTTGGTAATGAAAGTGGTGGTGCCGGTACCGGTGCCGCCGCCCCGCTGCCGCTGAACCAAATGTCCACCAACCATGAGCACGAGATCATACCGTTGCGATGAGGCCGATCGTCAGTGGCCGCTCTTCTTCTCAGCCTCTCCTGACCTCTCTTCGCGTATCGTGCGTATCGACGCGGCAGCGGCAAAGTTACACCTCGCCATAGCCAGAATAGAATCAAAAGGGAACAGAACTGAATTCTGACGCAAACCAAATTTGCGCCCACGTTGGGAGAGCTGCGCAAACGTGACCATGTGATGGTATATATGTAATGTGCTATATATATATACAAATTCTCTAATTGATTCAACATATATATATATATATATATATATATATAGCACAAACAAAAAGCCGCCTTATTTGAGGCGAACAAGACATGGTTACTGCTGACCGCGCAACACAATGAACATTGTACGCCCACGCTATGCTGGAGAGGCCGTTTTCCTTCGACGTGATCGAGGTCAGTCAGTGCATACGCAGCGCTGACTTTGGCATTGTAGTCGCGGTCATGATTCGCGAGGTATACCGCGAGGCTATCTAATTCGTGTCAACTGAAACCTGGCCGGATTAGACCGCTAGACACGTGGGCTCGAGGGAGAGAGAGAGAGAGAGAACTGCTGGCAGAATCGTACGGACGGCCGACACACGCCAATCTCGCCAGATTCGTTAATAGTAGTCAGGAACCCATTTTCAGCACACAGCGCGACAAAGAATAACACATGTTTTAAGCAGGTTGTTTTTACCAATATCAAGATTATCACTCACCTGCTGCGGGTGGGATTGGAATCGCCGTACGGCATTTCTTCGATGAGACACAGAAAGCGGGAAATGTTGAGATACCTAGGGTTTCCCTAACGGTCCTTGTGATAGCAGTTTGGCTGCCTACTCGCAGTGGTTCATATGGTTTATCATCCGATCTCAATAGGCATTGCCCAAAAAAGTTCGATCAACGTCGGGAATCGAATCGGTGGCAACCCGGTAGATGGCAAACAAGACAGAATACAACGATAAGATAGTGGGGCGTATATATACATATATATATATATATATATATATATATATATATATATATATATACATATATATATATACATATATATATATATATACATATATATATATATATATCACGTCCGCAATCGATTCCGGCTATTACAGACTGTTCTGAACTAAAGCAACACATTTTTTTCTGTTGTAATTTTTTAGAGAGATTCTACAGTCAAGTGAATAAAAAGTATTACCCATATAGCTGCGAGATTCAACGGTTTTTCAATTTCGTCATATTTCAATTTAAAATCTAAGATGTCTCTTCTTATGGTTTGAAACTGAGTTACTGGCTACGTCGCCGATGTGGCAGACGCTACCGGAATGCTTGGCGCGGAAATTCGGGTTTACTGCCGCTGATGCGGGACACCCTATGAATACGGTTAGTTGAGAAAAAACGAATCGCTTAGCGCAGGGTTCTTTAGATAATTAAAAAATAGATTATTTTTAACGGGGTCGGCATTGCGGTGGAGTTGAGTTAAACTACAGGTGTCGCGCAGGGCGATGGACTGCTGAGTCCACTGCTGCTTTCCGTACGGACTGTTTGCTTGGCAGAGGGCCAAATGGGAGCATGCTAATTTCAAACCATGATAATTTTATTCATTTCTCTCATGTGATAATGAAGGTGATTTTACGCTACTGTTAAACTGGTTTTTTGTTTGCTAAACAGGGTCAGGCGTGGGTACCCGTCCTCAGTCATCTCTGCTTGTACGTGCTTGCATCACGTACGTGGGGGGAGGGGTGCACTACAGCCCCCTATCGTTTTCCGTCTTCTTAAGCCACTGTAACTTGTAGTGCGACAATCTCATAATGATCAAAACTAGAAGTGGTGATTTGTGTCGCGGCATCACTTTCCGACTATGCTAGTTTTTTCTTCCAAGGTATGCTACCTGTTTTTTTGTTCAGAAAATGCAATGCATTTATATCCCATTTCAGATTGAAAAAAGCGTCATAATAAAGTGTCGTCATGAGCCGTGCTGTTTCTGCACTGTTTGCTTTGCATGCCCGAGACTTAGATATTGTCGTGTAGGTATTTATTTACCCCACGCTTCCCCATGTGGCCTATTTGGTAAAGTTCGGCTTTGTGCCCATCGAAGCCAACTAGTTCCATCTCTGCATCTCGTATACCTATGAAACATCTATATACGTCATAAAAACTTTAACGGGAGGACATCCCAAATAATTTGTTGAGTCCTTGATTCGTAAGGATCTTCTGTAGTTTCGTTCTACTTACATGCTCATTTTATTCTATGCAACTTACATGCTCATTTTATTCTATGCTACTTACATGCTTATGTTACTTATATGCAGCCGAACAGCCGAGAACCGAACATATCATTTCATACTCCTCTGCTACCGATAGCACTGGAATGTTATTAATAAGCTCCTATGTAAGGATAATCGTTATTCTGCGATCCAGTACAGGCGTTACCGTCATTGGGCGATACGTTGCTAGATTGCCTTTGACAATTGGTCTTTCGATTGTAGGCAATTGGTCATGATCTTTGTCGCCCAAGATCTCGGATTCTCTTGGCTGTTGCTAGTATTGCCTCTAGGTCCGTTCCGTAGGATGAGAACATTTCTACAACTAATGATGTAATTTAATTGACAAGGTTCGTTTGGCTTTTTAAAGCCCAACATCCTGTTCTTGGTTTGGCCTTGCATTCGCCAGCTTACTGGTGACTTGCAATAGTTGTTCCGTCACATTCGTAGTGCCTGCTCATTTTCGCTGTCTTCACGAAGACGTGCTTCCCAACCCGTTTTTGGTCATAATCTCAAAGCAAAAAGCTCGTTCATGTTTTGGACCGTGTATGGTCCAGTCGAGTATCCATGTTTTAATTTTAGCAGCATTCTTCACTTTTTTTTCTACTTGGACGACCTGCATGGTGCCCGCCAGCGTATCCTTTAGTTTCGAGATCTTCTCAGCGCTGATAAAGTCTCACACTAGCTTTAGCGACCGTTGAGCCATTCTATGTACGTTAACCGCTTGCTTTACCTCCCTGAGTCGATAGATTGGTACCGGCCAAACAAACGCTTTCCCTCGCGTTTTGTTGCCTAGCCCGTACAATTACTTTTTCAGGGCAGAGTTGCCTTTCTACTAATTCATCGGTTTTTTTTTATAGCCGTGTTAACCTTAGTCACGCTTTCGTTATCCTTGCAACGGTTGTCTATCGGTGTCCTGATTTTTAGGATGATAACATTCCCTTACGATTTTTGGCATGTCTGCTTCACTTTTCACTTTCTATCATAGTATGTGACTATCTGTTCTATTATGGCATGGCATTCGCTGCTGCTGCACAAGAAGTTGTCGAGGTTTGCGCCTTCGATTGTAAACCGTCTCGCGACTGCTATGTCTAGGTTAGTCAACTTCAACTGTAGTACGAATTCCTTCGTAATAAAGGCGCAGTCTTCCGCTAGTTTCTTCCAGTTAATTATATTTTAAAATGTTCGGTATGCAGTTGCAAAGTTAGCATTCATATCTACGGATGCACGTCTCAAGTGTAGAGATAAGGAGACGGAAATCCGCTACTACTGCTTCTAGTGAGCAGGTTTTCGAGGTCACGGCCACGATCATCCGGACTACTCTTGCCGCATTCCATTCAGTTGGGAGGCTTGTGGACATCATAATTCCGACTTTTTTCTTGGCTTTGGCATCTCTAACAGTCGTTCCGGTTACAGTCCCTTAAATAAACCCGTCCATCAGCACCTGACCATTTACGAGGTTTGTATATATATATATATATATATATAAATATTTTTTTCCCTAACAAAGCGTTATTTGTATCATTGAGAGGTATGAAACCTTTT
Organism: Dermanyssus gallinae; assembly: GCA_003439945.1. Taxonomy (NCBI): domain Eukaryota; kingdom Metazoa; phylum Arthropoda; class Arachnida; order Mesostigmata; family Dermanyssidae; genus Dermanyssus; species Dermanyssus gallinae. The sequence goes on along the minus strand of QVRM01005693.1, from coordinate 27,983 downwards.
ATGTAGACCGATGGCTTGGATTTCAGATGATGGCTTTCACTATGCAAATACTTATGCCGCATGATCAGAAAACTCTTGCGCTTTGAGATTGTAGATAAAAGGCTCTCACGTCCTTTAAACTCTACGTATGGTGTGATGCTCTGGTCGACTATTCAGACACCACGATGCCCATTTTTCAGTGTGCAGGTATAATAGTACAGTAATACTAATAGACACCCGTGATATGACATAACAATAAAAACGGAACGCTATACTGGTGTTGTTTTTAGTTTTGATATTGTTGTTGGCGCTTCTTCATGTTGTCACTTTTTGTTGGTATCAACGTTGTTGTTGTTGTTGGTGTCCTTGTTGTTGATAGTGATATCTCTGTTCGCCATTGCTATTATCGCATTGATCGTATCTGTTGAAATGTATAATTCGGGAGCCACAAAAAGATTCATCACCGCGCGTTTTCTGTAGGCGATGCGTAGATAAAATTTAGCTGAAGCAGGTAACCTTCGGGGAGGGGCCTTTCGTTGCCGCAGCTTTTTTAGATAGTGGCGCTCCTTGCTGAGACACAATATCTGATAATACGGACAAAAATAGCTAATGTATTGTCCCTTAAAGGCAGCGTATAACGCACCTTAAGAAGAAGCATTTATTAAGATTATCTCGAAAAAGCTGTCGACAGCATCCCGTCCCGGCATCTTTTCTTCAGCTTTGATTAACATTCCCGCTGCGATACGCAGGTTTTCATCATTTTGTCAACCTTAGATTTTGAAGCGTAGCAAACGGCTGTGACGGAGCACGGATACGCGGTTTGCTAAGAAATGTTCATTCAAGGAGGTAAGACGTAAAATAAACCCAACTAAGCTCGGATGTATTCCAATTTGCTACAAGTAGATACAATTCAAGCAGTTTGTTTTGCTGAACACTAAAAGCTAGTACCTGTGATACTCACATTGGGCTTGAGAAAGGATAAGAAAGTTTGCACTTCGCTAAATAGCAGCTGATCGAATGAAACTCCAACGTTGTGCAGATTGCAAATAATAATATATATATATATATATATATATATATATATATATATATATATATATAATGTCTTTTTTTATCCATACAGCCCACGAAAGAAATGCAGCTACTTTTTTTAAATTTTTAACTTGTTTTAATGATTGCCATATTACGCGCATTTATTATATCAAATCGTGCAAGGACTACAGTGACACATGCTCATAGAGTAACAGCGGAGACTACCATCGACATCTGGGGTCTCAAATTACTTTGAAACATGAGATCTCTACACTTGACACAGCTGCTCCGCGCAAAGATGATACAGATAAAGATGCATGTCTTAGCTCGTGAATTGAGCGGAACGACGTTTAGGCTCATTTTACGGCTCGACAAAACAACGGCAGACCTCCTACCAGAAGTTTGTCTGTATTGAAACGATGGGCCTGGGCCGGCGCCTCACGAGTGACGAAAAACCCAAATCAAGGCCGTATAGTGACGAAAAACCCAATATAAGGACATCGGCCTCTCTAATCGTGAAATTTCCCGTAGATTGGGGCATTCGTGAATTCAAGTGAAAACTACGCCGTAAAAATGTGTTCCGACCGTCCAAATGCCATTTCGGCACGAAACAAGCGTGCAATTCTGATGAAAGCGTCAAACTCTGCGCTCTCGGCAAAGGCAACTGTGGCGGCGGCTGGTGCGCAAACGAACGTGCGAAATCTCCTCAGGAAGACACTTTGACCCACGAGACAAAAACAAGAGAAAACCACGATTGACCACTGAGCATCAAAAGGATACGATGTCATGAAGCACTGTGCGGATGAAATAAGCTCAACTCTGATGGACCGAATTAATTTAACTGCTCCAGGATCTGCGCAAGGAAGAACGCATCTTGTCAAAACGGCACTTAGCTGGCAGTTCGGTGATGATCTGGACCGATGTCGGGTATCATACAAAGTCGTCGATTGTGTTTTTAGGTCGTCGTGTTAATTCGACGCTCTATAGGGATCTGCTAGAAGAGCAATCGGCGCAAACTTAGCTGATGGGAGGGCCCGACTTCGTTTTTCAACACGATGACGCCTAATCACACCGCTAGGTTTATTGAAAGCTAGTTTGAACAACGTGACGTTAGGGTCCTACGCTGGCCTGCAGTCTCACCTGACCTTAATGTCAACGAGAATTTGTGGGGCTGGTTAACACAAAAGGTTTACGTTGACGAAAAACATTTTCCGAACCAGGTAGAACTAAAAGAAGCAATTGTGAAGGCTTGGTGCAAGCTCTCGCAGGACGTCATCCGAAACTTTTTCAACACTATACCAAACCGCATTTTTTGAGGTTATCCGACTTAACGGGAAGTCCACTAAGTATTATGTATAGTTGCTGAGTGCACTTGGTGTGTCTGCCTTTGTTTCTATCGAGCCGCGAAATGAGCTCAAACGTCCTTATTCCGCTCATTCCACTCGCTAAGCTCATTCCAACATGCATCTTGTTAGTGACTGTATTATTTTCCGCGGTGTAGCTGTGCCAAATGCGGAGATCTCGTGTTTCAATATAAAACGAGGCCCCAAATGTCGATGGAAGTCTCCGCTGTTACTCTATGAGCATGTAGCACTGTAGTATTTACGCGACTGGTTATAATAAATGTGTGTCATGCGGCAAAAATGCGTGGCAGTATCTTTTTTCGCGGGCCCAATAAATTGCTCTAAAAAATTGCGCTTTAATGGTCACATTGTAGATATGTACATATACGCAACCATGCCTCATAATCCGCTCTCTGAACCAAACACTCCGACGGTTAGCAAAAATACAATTTAGTCGCGTTCCGACTTTGGTACGTCTAGGGAATATGAAATGTATTCATACAGCTCCTTTGACTTGTTTATTAAGTGATTTTCTTGTTAGCGTGCAGGTATGCATTGTCCTAATAAAACCAACCACCCCTCTTTGACACAAATGCTAAATATTAACGCTTAATTTAATTAGTGTGTCAGCAAGGTGTCAGATAGGCCAAGCACATGCTTCTCGTGTGGCATCGGTGTTCCGTTTGGTTACGGGTTAGTAATTTATAAAAGATGATATCTGCTATCTTGTATCATAACACGTGATATGCTCATCTAAGGTTGAATGATGATCTAAAGTTTATCGTATGTGTCTCCTCCGGTAGCCAGAGGAGACACATAGGTGCACGGGTTTGAGTCCTACCGTTGCATCCGTTGCACATTTGTATTTATGGGGTCTCTTTCACGACGCAATGCGAAAGCTGTCCCGTGAACGTTAAATGTTGGCTGAGAGTCAGTCCAAAAAAGTTCAAGGTTGAATGCAAAAGATACTTGGTCTAATCGAATAATAGCGCATCAGTTTGATGTTTTTGAGACGTCTGGAACAAATAAAACGTTTTTTATCAAACTTAACAAGTTTGCCCAAAAATGAAGATAAATTCTTGGCATCGTCTATGGTATCTAGCTAGAATGAAAGTTTACGCTTTCCTGAGCCGCGAATTGTGATAAATAAGATGATTTGGAGTATATCTGCAATATTAAATAAAAAATTATAAAAATTATTAAGCTCACACGGATAGCAATTGCTAAATTTCCCTAAAATTTACGGCATTCTCATTTCTTACCAAATGCCGTCTGCTACCGTCCGATTTACCGCTAGGCAAAAAATCTCCGAAACCGTTCTAGACTACCTTTGGCTATAGAATTCCCTATAACAGTCTATTGTAAACGGTTTATCGGGACAAGTTTGATGCGCCCTACACATTATTGCTTCTTTTTTAAAATGTATACTAATCAAATATTTTTTGGCACCGGCTCTTCATAACACGGCCTTTCCTCAGCACCTCTGTCTTTAATTATCGCCTGAAACACCAAAAATGTAGTCATTAGCATATCTTTAGTAAACTTGTGTACAATTTGCATTTTGAAATGATTTTGACTGAAAGCAAATGTCAGATTTTTGATTTGCTAGGTATCACCAAGCGATGGACTTTTGGCGTGACTCCTTTTATATATATATATATTTTTTTTACGTTTTTCCGTAAGGCTTATGCCCGTGTACGGTTTTTCATGTCATGGCTAATGTTTAATCCACTCCGGCATTTACCTTGTCTAAATTGGAAACCATGCAAACCAATTTACGAGTGGCCGGTCTGGGTCTCGAACCCAGGCCTCCCAATGCAACGCAATAGCTTTGCCACTAAGCCATCTTGCTCGGATATATATATATATATATATATATACGTATTTCTAGGCGAGCTACCTTGGCGAAGGCCGGAAGGCACCAACGTATGTCGTCGAATGGGCGAATGATAAGTAACCCCTTTCTTTGTATTTCCTTTATGCGTTCCATCGTGCGTCGTTCGACCTGTATGTAACTTGCCAGCCCTGCTATTTTCGGTGCCATCAGCCGCGACCGGCTGCGACGGCAGTACCGCCACCACCACCATATGTACAAGCGTATCATCTTAGCGCGATGGACTCGTTGTTTCGTTGTTCATTGTTTGGCTGCCGCCGACGCCGCCGCTCCGGCGCCCATACTTTTCTGTCGTATCATCATCATCATCATCATCACCACCAGCATCGTCATAATCATCAGCCATCAGTCATCATTATCAATAGTCATCATTATCAATATCATCTTCGCCTGCCGATCCTCCCTAGAAATTCCTCAACGTCTTCGCCGTTCCTATGGCGTCTCTCTCCATCTCACTGGCTCTCTCTCTCCCCCTTACTCTATCTCTCCTCACCTCTTTCTCTCTGCTTCTTGTTTGCTTTCTTCGCCTTTGTCAGTTGTTTATCTTCATTCGGTTGTCTGGTATTGTTGTGATCAATGATGCTGCTGTTGTCTCTCTCGTCGTTGTTGTTGTTGTTGTTGTTGTTGTTGTTGTTGTTGTTGTTGTTGTTGTTGTTGTTGTTGTTGTTGTTGTTGTTGTTGTTGTTGTTGTTGTTGTTGTTGTTGTTGTTGTTGTTGTTGTTGTTGTTGTTGTTGTTGTTGTTGTTGTTGTTGTTGTTGTTGTCGCTCTCGTCATCGGCGTTGTTGTTGCGTTATTGTTTGTTGTTGTTGTTGTCGTTGTTGTTGTTGGTGGTGCGGCTGCTGCTGCTGCAGATGTCCACCGCCGCCGCACTGAGCTGAATTTCCAGGAGCCCTGAATAGATCATCATCTTTGATGGTTCTTGCTCGCGTCGTCGTAGTTGTCGTCGTTATTGTCGTTGTTGTCGTTGTTGTTGTGGTCATTTGTGTTGTTGTTGTTGCTGTCAGTTGTTTCTGGATGACCTTGTTTGTCTTGCTAGTCCTACCTGTAGTGCTGCTGTTGTTGCCACCGCCGCCGCCGCTCATACCGTTGCTATCCGCTTCTGCAGATCGGTTAATGTGGGTTCCCTGGCCCTCTTCCTTCATTGTTTCTCCTTGTCAATCTTCTCGTTCGGAAGCGGCGGCGGCTTGTTTCTGAATTTGATGCTACCAATTACGTCAGACGGACTGGTTGGACAGTTGGACGTGGACAGTGGACAACGGCGAGCATAAGGAAGAAGATCACCAGTGGAACGTAGCGCGCGTAGCTGTATTGAAACGCAGGTGAGCGAGCCAGCTAACAGGTAGAGACAGGAGAGGCACAAACAACAACAACAACGACAATAACAACAACGCCACCGAATCACCGATGCAGCCAATAAAATTGAGCGGGCGGACCAATGCCGAGCGACCAGGCGTACTGACTGCCGAGTCTAACTGCGTAAACACTGCCTGGGTGACTCTGTAGAAAGAAAGAAAAATATACATATATATAAAGCGAGCATAGCCGAGTCTACAAACGTGTTGTAAATGATTACTAAATCCTCACAATATTATATATATATATATATATATAAAGTACTTTATCCGATGTAATTAATCATTAACGGCAGAAACATTACAATTGGGTCCCTGTGTGCACCTTTACGGAGGGTCCAAGGTAGAGATCAGCCATCGCTGGAGCTCTGGAGGGTTCCCCGGACCGAGACCGCATTGCCCCGTTGCACATGCAGCGATAGGCGCTGTCTGAGAAAATCGCCCACTCGCCTTTCTTTTCTGGATAGATTTAGTCGTTTGCCGATCTTCTGTAGCAAACCCCGAGTGGACGAGCCCGGCCTGCCAAGGGTCAAAGGCAAGTGGGTAACCCCCGTACGTGTACCCGATGATGTTTTTGCATCGTGCCTGCCTCAGCGAGAGCCGAAGCATAATCAGCTCGGGCCGCGCCAGCACTGACCATTGAAAGGGCTAATGAGTCAGTAACTGTCGCGTTCCAAATCGGTATGTAACCGTTCTTGAAAGGAATTTAGGTCAGATCGTCTGCCCGGTCCGGTAGACCGGGTTCCAGGACTCACGGTAGGCCACTGGATCGTAAGGCTCCGCTGGAGGTTTCATTCAAAACTTGGCGTCTTGCTTGCCTACCTGCGCTAGCGTCACCATATATATCCAGTATGACGTCTTCCCAAACAAAGCCCGACCGCGACCCTCACTAACTAACAGCGTCCCTATCCGAGCACAGGGTATGGCATGAAGACATGCGCCCCCTCCTTTGGAGGAGACGGCGCGTAGCCTAGTTCTATGACCGTCCGTGGCGCATCCCGCAATGAGGTTTTCAACTCTCAGCTCTTATAATGTTGCCGACCAATCTCCCTGGAGCCCAGTTTCGACGGGCTTGCACAGGGCAGCCAACCGCTTTACGGCGGCTTTCTTCCAATTGAGCTTCTAGGTCTGTGAGAGCGACAGAATCGGGAAAGGTTCTAGCCTGTTGTATAGATCCATGAAGAGGAGCTCCAGAGCTATCTCGGATAGGACAATCGCATCCGGCAACCCTAAGCTACCCCAAAGAACGTGAAAAGTAGAGTATACGGTTCAAGAATATATATATATATATATATACCACGTTCGCTGGGGGACAATTGTTTACACCGCCCCGTTATTGTAGTAAAGATGATATTATTATTATTATTATTATTATTATTATTATTATTATTATTATTATTATTATTATTATTATTATTATTATTATTATTTCTTTCCTTTTAGGTTATTTTTAAACTCAGACATTTATTTAGACGATGCTGCGACGTAATGCAACGTATCGGACTGCATGGCGTGCACAACCTAAAAAGCTACCGTTGTTATTGTTATCGTTGTGGTTGGTGTTATTGTTGTCGCTGTTGCCGCTGCTGTAGTCGACTGTTATCGTGACTGTTGAATATACAATGATGCGCATAGGTGAAAACGTCAGCGGGAGTTTTCGCGCATGTTTGCGTTTTCGCCTGTTGCAACGCCTGCGCAGAGCTAATGCACACAGGTCTCTAATAGTGCTAAGCAGAAGTGGATCCAACCGATATATATATATATATATATATATATATATATATATAGCGGATACTTCAATATATCTATCTGTAATACATTGCTACCGGCGCTGCAATTTGCAAATTGCAAAAATAATGCCGTCACTTTGTTGATGTCATTATTCTTGTTGTCTGGGGTGTTACTATCACCTTAATGGACTTGCAATTGAAAGAATTATTATTATGCGTAACTTATATTACGGGATCTACACGTTTCGTTTTCGTTGGTGTTTCTGTTGCTGTTGTAGGGTCTTCTATCAGCAAAGATAGAACTGAGCTTCCGCGCTATCATTTGTTTCAACATAATCTGAATTTGATTATGACCTGCCTAGCCCTTTAACATATTTGCACAGAATATGCATATTTTACTCTAGCGCAATTGTAATATTTGAGCTTCGAAAACCGACAGTCATGACGCGGGGTGGAGGTTAAATCATCTGGACTCATTCCACCTCCCTAAAAGAATACAAAGTAGCATTGCAAAATTGACGACAAATTGATCAGAATTTAGCAAACCGCCAACTTGATGAAAATGGCAGATCATTGCCAACGATACGAACGGCAACAATAACGTAAATAGCAAAGTAGATGCCGTATACATCAATGCACATGCATGAGGTGGTAAATACGTGCTAACCTTTAAAGCCAGAGCGGAAAATTACACACACTGGTTATGGCGAGAACATTTGTTGTTGTTGTTGTTGTTGTTGTTGTTGCTGTTGATGTTGTTGTTGTTGCTGTCGCTGTTGTTGGTATTATCGGTCAATACTTGAGTGATTTTATTACTGAATTGCATGAGCTTCCCGTGTATGTTTAGTGTAAATAAAAGCAATGTATGTCAGCTTGCTGTTTTTAACGTTTTAATCTCTGACTCCGACCTTCTTCGCTAAAATCAAATAGTAAGTCTTTAGAAATAACTATTATTTTTGAAAAACGTCTGGCATAAAAACGTCGGCGGCTAAAGCTTTATTTTCGCACCATGCGCAGGTCACCTACGTGAGGTTAGGCTCGTTAAACTAAGTCCTTCTCATCATTGACATATAGCTTGTGGATACGTTTTATTTAATTTATATTATACGCTAACTGTAGTTATCGAAGGTCAACAATATTCGTGTTAATGGATCTTCATTCTAGTCATAATCGAACCACCGGCCCAAAGCCTTAGCTGCTGGTCAAAGACTACTACATGCAATCACTTCGTCTTTACTTCTTTAGCCTACACACACGTTAAGCGTGCGCTGATACTAGACATTTTTTTTTCGACAGGGCTTTTTGTTCAGAAGAGGAATGTTTTCAGTGTTCAGTTTTAGAAACGAGTGTTAGCCGCCCACTGTACCACTGCTGCAAGCCATGAACTAAGCAAATGTGGCTCTTCTCCTTCGTACGTATTTCAGTTCAGTTCAGTTCAGTTCACTTTAGTATCCCGTTGGGTAGTTGCAGGAGTAGCAAGCTAATTTTAGCTTGCCCTGCAGTACCTATCCAGCCCCTCTTTAAGTCATTGAATTTTGAAAGCAGTTGCCCAGCGCAAGGGATTTGCAGGGCATTCACAAACGAAAATTATTGAACAACCCCAGGGCATCGACGTCATTTGTCGTTTGATTTGACCCCGCCGTCGCCACATTCGTATCCATTGCCAAGCGGTAGGTGGCAACCGCAGAACTTCTTCGCAGTTTCGTTTTGTTCAGTAACGATAGATACCTGTTTTACAAGCAATAGTTATTCGGGGCTGGATACATTTTTGAAATAAAGTGCTAGTATATAAATATCCTCTTGTTGTTTAGACTACTATACTTTTACAGGCCGCTTATCCACTTTTTACGGCACGACAAACCTTGAAACCGCCACTTAATTAAATAATAAATGACCTTATGCACCTAAAAGTAGTTGCTTTGTTTTGTACCGATGTTGCACTTTATTGAGTTGAGAGTCTCCTGTTAAGACAGTTGCAGAGTTAACAGATCACAGCATTGCATAATGATAGAAGTATATAATTCGTTCTAATTAGATAATACACACACGAATCTGTACCTGTCATAGTAGAAAGAAAAGCCGTATATACTAAAGCGCCTACATAATACATGGTCAAACGTGCTCTGCAAAAAGCTGGAATTGGCTTCCGTACGTTTATTTTTATTTATGTCTAGCAATATCAGGGAGCAGAAGGGCTTCTGCGAGGTACTCCCAAATAAATGCATCGGTGTGTTTGTTGCCTTGCAATGTCGCGAATGAGGACGAAGCTTTCACTCAAACAGCCCTTGCATAAGGCACGACGTCATAACCTCATCAACATGAGGTTGCAGAAAAAGAGGGTTACTGCCCAACTTACCGTTGGGCAATAACCCTCTTTTTCCATACGAACCGTTGACTTAAGAACCGAGAACCTCGAGTCGAACAAGTTTGGTTTTCTTGGTCAGTGGTTTAATTTTCGTGATCGATTTGAACGTAAAGCGGGAGGCTTGTACGTCAAGAAATTCTGAGACCAATAATGATAGGTCTTATCTTTTATCCTGTGGATGTATTGGCCAACCGCAAGGTTTACATTTTGAACATTGAGATGGCAAATGTAAAACGGTGTAAATTAGAGAAGTTAATATATATATATATATATATATATATATATATATATATATATATATATATATATATATATATATTATGGTTTGCTCAGGGGTATACCTAAATGGTTATGTACGATATTCAATGTGGCTATCCACATATGCTCGTCATGGGGCAAAAGCAAATTGGGACGTCGAGTTGTCCAGGCCGTCTTTCTTACTACTTATTTAGCTTGTTATCGCCGTATAAGCCGAATTGGAAACCGCAGCCTCTATTGCTAAAACTTGTGTTGTTGTTGTTGTTGCTGCTGCTGTTGTTGTTGCTGTTGTTGTTGTTGCTGTTGTTGCTGTTATGACGACGATTTGGTGTAACGCCGCGTACACCGCGATTGGTAAACAAATTGACACTCCAGCAGTTGTAGTTGTAGTAGTTGTAGTAGTAGTAGTAGTAGTAGTAGCAGTAGCTCGAGCTGTCGTCGTTGAACACACCGATGAATCATTACGGCACTAGAAGGCCTCGCCGCACATCGGCTTCGTAGATACGTAAATACAAACATTGTGTTTGACTTGAGCACAGCAGGCAGCACGGCTTCAGTGCTTCACGCGGTCCGGCGCACGCCGACTCGTGCCAACAGTGTGTTTGTGTGAATCTGGCTGCACGTCAATGTGTTTGCATAGGCGACTGCGAGAGGCGAGTGACTGTATCGATTGATCGGTCAGCAGCGCTGCTCGTTGTTATCGCATTGGACACATGCATGCATACGGGCAAGTAAGCATTGTTGCCAGGCTACTGGACGTCGGGAAAGAGAGAGAGAGAGAGAGAAAACACGAGCTAGATGAGGGGGAGAAAGGAAAAGAGAGATTGAAATACACAGAGAGATAGAATAAGAGACAGAGAAAGAAAAAAGGCTTAGATGGACCACAACCGCCAATAATGTCGGACACAACGGTACGCTAATGAGCAAAACTTACGTAAATTGAAGTAATATCAGCAGTACACATGTTTGTCAAACTGTAGCTGTAGCATCAACATTTGATTCCGGCGCTTCCGTCACAACACCATGGTGACCAAACCTTCTGTTGGTCACCATCCTGACCAAACGTCTTCGCCGATCTTCGCCTATGGCACGCATGTTGCTCAAGGAGTCGAACACATACGTGCACCATCGTGCACGTAAGCTGCCGAAAAAAAGCTTAGAGATAGATACATCGACAGATAGATAGACAGAGAGTTCGTCGCTTGTGTACGTGCTGGCGCTACGCTCTCTATGTAGGCCTCGTATCGACAAGAAAAATCTACATTGACAGAACAACACGTTCGCCTATAGCGGCAAAAGTGGTGACTACGAAAAGCCGGCCCAAATCTGTGCACTACTTTTTTCATCAAATGCCGGCTAGCACGACAGTCCGCCCACCATCACCACCGCCACCATTGCCACCAACGATGAGCGAGTTTAGCAAAAAGCAAACTCGAGTTAGGCCGCAGGTGTTGTCCTCTTTGGGAGTATTGTGTTGTAGTTAGTTTTGTTTGTTGCAGTTTATGTTACTATTGTGTCAAATGAAGGAGACGTGATGCCCCCACACTTTTTTGACAGACACGAAACCGTAACAAAGGAAGTGTATTTACGTGTTCTGCGAAGCGTGGTAAAACCATGGATTGATAGAGTGTCCAATGGAAGACAATATGTCTTTCAACAAGACGGCGCTCCCGCCCACACCAGTAATCTCGTCCAGGATTGGCTACGGGGCAACATGACAACGTTCTGGGACAAGACGACGTGGCCCCCTAGCAGTCCAGACTTAAATCCCCTAGACTTCTATGTATGGGGCGTTGTTGAGAAATAGTCTAACAAGTCTCGACATGCAAACACAGAAGCGCTACGCAGAGCCATTGTCAAATCGTTCAAGAATCTCAACCCGCTAACTTTGAAGAAGGCCTGCGGGCGCTTTCGCGCCAGAATTGAAAGTGTAATTGCTGCTGGTGGTAGCTACATTGAATACAAATGTTCCTCAGGAGTGTACCTAACGGCACGTAAAAAAAAATTACCAAAATATCTGTTTTTCTTTAGACATAAATTGCGAAACGGGCGATGACGTTTAGTCCGGATTTAACTGACGCACCCTGTATATATGTACACACATGATTACCACATGTATCAGTCTGTATCAGTAAATGCTCTTAAAATGAATGGCAATACATACTAAGCACAGCGACATGTATGCGAGTTAAGATGCGAAAGTCGTCACGGAAGTGGCATGCGGGCATCGTGAGGCGTGAAGTCGATTGTAGTGTCTCGACCAACAAACTCATATACACTTTTCGGCGGGGGGGACAAAATGCACAGTTTCTGGTAGAAACCGTATGTTGCAAAACGTATCGCGACGTGATGATGTCACCAACTAACTTCTTCCACTTGGAGCATTTGCATGGCCCGTTGCGCAAAAAAGACTGTCTGAAAATGCGGATTTCTTGTCATTGGTGTCGCTAACAAGGCTCTCTAGCATTGGGGCGTTGACAGGTAGCCCAAAATGAGCAGCCGTCATTGGCACGAGAAGGCTTGCTTAGGTGCGAAAATGTCCTCACGTAGACGAGCGGGGACCCTATGAGGAACAATGCACGAGCTGCGTGCAAGACTTAACGCTCAATCACAATTCTACGTCCGAGCTTTATCACAACCGCATTTTTTTTAAATTAAGATCAATAAGTATCTGGCTCATTGGACTTGCTGGATCTGCTAACAAGTGCTTGTTTGTACTGACCGCGTTGTTGCTGCAATTGACGAGGTCGTCAATACACAGGATTAGCTTCTTCTGCTCTTGGATTTTCCTTTGGCAGGACAAAGAACACCAGGCAGCGCATTTGCTCCCGCGTTCTAGGGCGACCTATCTGCATGCTGAGTCGAGTGGCGTCTTGAAGTCCACAAAGACTGAATATCACAGGTGAAATGGTTTAACAAGAACTGTTTCGCGCTCTTTGGTAAGGCAACTCACATCGTCACTGTGGAACGATTGCGTTTGAAGCTGTGTTATTTCGGTGCATTTCAAATAATCGTAAAAAACGGATATAATCTTAATGGGGCTCTATATGCGAACAGTCGTCATTTATAATAGATTCTTGTAGATGCAGAAATCGGATTTATTACAATCACCTTTATTTTGCTGGAATGAGGGAAAGCCATCACGGAGGCACTCGTTGAACGGTAATGCTTATCACGGGACTAGAAGTGCGTTTCCAGGTACTTATTTCTTACAAAATCAAACCAGCTGCCTTTTGAATTGCAAAATGTTGAGTCCTAGAACTACGTTTAGTGCCGGTAACTTTCATTCCAGAGCACAACGTGAACAATGATCTGGTTCCACGCTGTTGAAAATGAAAACAAGTTCTTGGGTATCATAAACAAGACTCTATTAAGATAGGCAATACATGTGAACAAACCCAGAGAATAAGGCGGAAGCAATATCTACCGAGGGGGTCATTTCTAGCGCTGACGCTCAGCCACCTGACGAAGGCTGACCTCGTTCTGCTGGAAGTACCTCAGGCACTGCGCTTTGTATATATTCCATCTTATGATCTTTAGATGTGACATCGGGGGTTGTATCGCATAGCGCGGCTCCGCAAGGCGCCTTCATAGGCTCTACGTATTTTGGACGGGGCTAAGGTAAGGTGCCGAACACACACTGTATCCATTGTTGAACCGAATCACAGTCTGTATCCATTAAGAGCCTCTATGAGTTGCACGGCATAGCGCGTGATGTCTATGTGGCTTACTGCTGGTAAAAACGCGTGCGTAGCATGGCTCTACGGTTCAAACGCCGGAGGAAGGCTTTGCGTTTCGCGTCATGTGAGGGTATGTCAAAATAACGCGAGATACACGCCAAATAGGAACCGAACCTCTATACTCTAGCGAATCGTTTGTATCCATAAAGTCAATTATCTAGAGCCATCCATTCCATGATTGCGAACATCATTGTTCTGGCAGTCAATCGACCTCCACGACTGAATTTTATGACTTTGGTCGTTCTGGTGTTTATCTCCAGCCCCCTGAGACAAAAAAAACGCCTCTTCCGTAGAGGTAATGCGCTTGATCCTACTAGGGCGCGGTGTGCTACCTCGATACCAGCTGTATACGTCAACATACGGCTTATTGGTACTTCTGTCGGATGTAACCGACAAGGTCAGCAAAGAGAAGGGAAAACGAGACGCAGCCTAGCGACCCCCCTTGCGAAGCTCCCGCGTTTTCCTTAATCTCCAAAACACCACACAATTGCCCTTTGTAGGGCAATTGCTGGTTCTTCTCTGTACAATTCCCACATATAGGAGAGCTCTGGCTAATGCCTTGTTCTGCGGTGCGTGCAGGCTCGTTGCAAACGGTGGCAAATGCTTTACGTCTTGGCGATCTGGCCATTCTACTAGTAGCTACCAACATGCTACGTAGCAGGGAATCATGCAAAGCTGTTGAATTATTGAAGGTTTTACTGCTAAGATAATTTGTGATCATTATCATGCCGTTCCATAATTGACGTAATAGTTAAGGCTGCGACCAGTATCGTATTGTTCTCCGCCACCAGAGCGTCATTTGCTCGGTCCTCCAACAACTCCGCGTTCCTTGGGGCGACTACGATTGCCAGGTCATCGCCATAAATGACGAATTTAATTACGCAAGGTCTGCTTATCGCCAGCGCGTTGTCGTACGTTAAGTTCCACATTGTTCTCACATCATTACGTTATTTCTGCTTAAGTAATCTACACAACATTATGGAGGGAAGTCTCAGTATTGCACACTTCATATCTGGTACGTACTTACGTGCGACGACAACTGAACCATAATGCAAATAGGCTCAAAATAAACGCAGCTCTTTATGGTTCAGAGGAGAAAGTTCACATACTTGCGTTATCTAACCTCCAACTCAAGTCAGGGCAGAAACACTGGTCCGATATCAACAAGAATTGTATGTGCAATACTCTTGTGGGTTACTTGCATAACAACTGCCTAAAGCTAGCTTTCAATGCACGTTTTTAAAAAAAGGATATACGCACAGGGCGCCTGTTGATGGCTGAATCTCTATCGACAGCAAATCTATCTAAAATCAGTGACTGCAAACTTTTATATATATATATATATATATATATATATATATATATATATATATATATATATATATATATATATATATATATATACATATAATATAAATATATAATACAAATATTTTTGAAGCTTTACCACCCCTTCAACATATATTAATTTGTATAAGATTGTATATTTGTATTATCTAAAATCAGTGACTGCAAACTTTTACATATATATGTAAATCGCATATATATATATATATATAATATAAATATATAATACAAATATTTTTGAAGCTTTACCACCCCTTCAACATATATTAATTTGTATAAGATTGTATATTTGTATTATCGTTATACTTGCGAACTATATTTGAATGTCAATGGATGATAAATTAACATAAGTATTAAAAAATAAATGTATAAAATACGTCATATCTATATTCAATATATGTATATTCTTGTGTGTCTGACAAGGCTATGCAGAAAATGTGATATGAGGCCGAATGCTGTCAAATTTCATTGGCCGCTTCTTTGATGCGCAAATGAACAATTGAGCCAAATAATGCTTATACCTAAATGTATCGCAAGAACTTAAATCGCCAATTGTATGTTTGCCTGGCGTGTAGCCAGAGAATCACACAATAAGGCGGCTTCGCAGGCTTCACCGCTTCATCCCACCCTTTATTCTGTCAATAAAGGTCTTATATATATATATATATATATATATATATATATATATATATATATATATATATATATACATACATACAAACATATATATATACAATGAAACAAGGGGTGGAAATGTCTTTATTTGGAGTGAGAGCAAAATTACCAAAAGTGGTTGTAAGTGGTTGCTTTAAATCCTGATATATCTTCACTTAATCTGCGATCGCGTGAGCCTCAGTCCACTTATCGACAATCCAATCATACCTGCGTGTTTACCTCTTACTAAAGCAGAACAAATGTTGTGCTGAAGTTCTGGGAGACCCTAAGTATAATATATATATATATATATATATATATATATATATATATATATATATATATATATATACATATGTGTGTATGTGTCAGGTCGGCTGTCTAGGCAGGTCTAGAACGGGAAGCAATTATTCTGTTGTGATCTGGCTCCCTGCCCTGGTATTTTTCGTTGGCAGAGCATAGACGCTCTCATGACGAAGAAAAAAGATGTTTTAACCAGAGTATACTTGTTTTATACAGGCTATATGAACGAAGAAACGCATCCTGGAGCGAAAACACCACGTTCCGCAAGGCTCAAACGCTGTAAATCCTGTGCTGGAGAATCGGCAAGGATATCTCGTTGCCTCCCACAAAACGTTATACTTTCTATACGCTATCCCTTAAGTTGTCCACTAATAGGTTAACTGCATCTGACACGCCAATTGCGGCCACTAGAAGCTTTAATTTTCGTTAACATGACTCTTATTGTCTATCTACATAATCCACCAGAGATTATATTGCAGAGTTTTAAATTTATACAACTTGAATTTAAGGAAGTCTAGCCAAAATTGTCTGTGCTAGTTTTACATAGTCGCGGCATCTATTATAGATAGGACTTAGTTTTGTCAGTCATGTCAATCTTAATTATATTGTCTACAAAAGTATTTTACTACTACTACCTACTACCAACAACTATGGTGAATAAATATGATGTAAAAACAACAGTATTTTGTTAATAAAGTAAAACTTGGACACATATGTTTTAGATTGGTTTTACTTTAAATTTCCGAACTGGTTTCTATTGAGTGCTGCCTGGTCAGAACGATCGTTTCATCAAGACGAACAGACGAGCTGTAGAACCTCTCTTCATGAAGGGATTGATTCTCGCTGGAGCTAAGTGTTTTAATGCAAAAGTGTTGTTTTTTGGTTGACGACAGTGAATATCGAATCCTCAAATCTGCGAAAGGTTTTAACATTTATTAAACAGAGCGTTTTCCGAATTTAACTGGTACACCAGAGGTCACAAAGATGTTTCCTTAGTGCCTGCTTAAGGCTGCTAAGATAATGATTAGATTGATAGGGAGCTCAGTAGATATAAGAATCTCAGACAACCTGACCTTCCTTTGGCAAAACAGCAATTCAACAGGCCACCAAAACAGAAGCACGGGCTAATGTGACAGCTTGCTATAATGAGCACAGTGGACGTCACGGCATTTCTCGTATGATTGGCTGCAAGTCGAAGTTTCTTAGTAGCTCGCACGGTTCTCTTCTCGTGTAATGCTTGGTTACCGCAGTCGTGTTTACATGCCCCTGGCAAAAACGTGGCGATAGCTGTAAAGATGGTACAGCTATCGGTTTAAGATTGGTAAATATTATGCTGGGTGGTTGACTGTGGTACATTTCAAAGATGCCGCCATATGTAGAACAATGCAAATCACAGAAATCAATATATATATATATATATATACAATTGAATGTTCAGCAAGACAAAGGACGAATGCGGACTCAATAAAATAATATCGTATAATTTCCAAACTGTAATGACAAAAGTTCGCAGCCGAGATTCTTCTATACGCCGAAAGCAAATAGAAGAAAATTTGCAAAAGGTTGGCGTAGACAATGACTGACCCCCGCTAAGCGAACTGACCTTCATATGAGGCTCTACTATCAGAGAGTGGGGAGCAACGCAGCGACGTTACTCACCCGCGGTACCTATCTGTAAGGCAAGTGCAAAAAGAATAAGCGACCAAAGTTCACAATCGTTCCTAAATAAACGGAAGGTTTCTGGCACAAAAGTGTAGTGTTGAGCCGATAAAGCCAATCATGAAGTCGCACGTATGTTGCAACTCCACTATGAATGCCGTTCAAGAAGAATGTATTTGTTTAAATCTGAATCGAGTGAACATATTTATCATAAATCTTATCAGAGATTCTTGTAAACCACGCCAGCTAGCTGGAGAACAAACAAGCATCTAGAACCTATTTTCCGACACGTCTCGCCTATCGGAGAGCACAAGATGATTTCTACAGCGTCTCTCACAGGCAACAGCTCAAGCTTCAGTGAATCGAGCCGCACTCGCGGTGAAATCGCGCCATGTTACTATAGGCGACCTGCTACTTCATATCCGCAAGCGAAATAAAGGAGAGAAAGAAAGCGACAAGGCTTCTATCCGCGCTGGATGCGAATGTTAAGCTTTGTCCTGCCATACATACTATACATGGATTCATGCGTATATGCATGCATACAACAAACATAAAACGCATGCATGTATTGCAAAAACCCCCGAACGCAACAAAAACCCTCGTGGAAACGCCAGTACGGACGGTACTCACAATAGCCAGTGCGATGTTGTTGTTTTTGCGTTGCATTAGTCGACTCGATAGTAACAACACCCCTATCATCATGTCATTGTATTATTAATAGGTCATGTTTGCATTGATCCTGAAATGCATACCTAGGTATGGGCATTGCAATCCAAATGCATACCTAGGTATGGGCATTGCCAATCCAAATGCATACCTAGGTATGGGCATTGCAATCCAAATGCATACCTAGGTATGGGCATTGCAATCCAAATGCATACCTAGGTATGGGCATTGCAATCCAAATGCATACCTAGGTATGGGCATTGCAATCCAAATGCATACCTAGGTATGGGCATTGATCTGGGTAGATCGAGCATGCATCGTCGGTATAGTATGGATAGAGAGATATGCCTTGACATCTATACTATACCGTGAACGGATGGCCGTGCGGGCGGGCGGAAACTTTTCTGCGATTGATACCGAGCGCGAATTCCCGTGACAGGAGGAATTCCCGTTTATTGGGCGACAAAATGGGCCAGCTCGTAGTGGTGATAGCCAGCTATCTCGTCGTGGCGTGAAGTTTGTCAGCCAGTTTCAGTTGGCTTGGGTAAACCTTGCTTGGTGGCGGCGGCGGCCCTCACGAGCACAGCGGCGTAGCGTCTACATTTAGCGGCTCACAGCGGTTTACCGCAATAACGGACCGACTTTTGCTGCTGCTACTATTACTATTACTACTACTACTACTACTGGGGCTGTTTCTGCCACAGCCACTACCCCCGGCTAGATGAACCCCGTCACGACGCGACCGCACGATGAAGACCGGGCGATGGGAGGGGGTGCGACTGAACGGCACGATATGCAATTGTTCTCGCTAGCAGTAAATGTCGCATTGTTTTAGATCGTTCGGTGAAGACGGTAGGCAGGCCGGCAGCGACGACGGCGACGTCTCCATAGTGAACAGCGAGTGACTTTTCAGCGACTTTTCAGCCGTTACTTTCATGACACGCACAGCTAGGTAGGTGGTGTCTGTGTGGTTCTTGTAGCTTGCTAGCGCCCTCATGGCCACCTAGATCCCCCCCCCCCCCCATCTACCCCACTGCCAGTAGCAGCAGCAGCATTATCACGAACGGCCGATACACGGTTAGCCATGATCCTCATCGACAACCGCACCATCATCATCATCATCATTATTCTCCTCAACATCAACACCATAACCGTCATCACCAACATGATTGACATGGTTGATGTTGGTGTTGTGGTTGTTGTTGACGTGATCATCATGAGGACAGGGCACGACTATTAGGAACATCCACATCTTTACTTGCACGAGCCTCAGGCGTGAACAAGCTTCTTCTCTCGTAGTAATACGAACGCATTTGTTTTTATATATACTTTTTTTTTGCTCAGGAAGGGACAAAATACATTTTTGCACACCCAGCCGTGATGTTGTTGTTGTTGAAGATGATGGGTAGTGTGCGACTCGACACTGGCTGCTTAGGCCCATATTCAATACCCACTAAAAGCCCTCTAGGTATTTGTGTAGTGGCGGCGTGGTCTAGGGGACTAGTGCGCTAGTTATGGTTGTCATCTACTGGGGTGTCGCCGGTTCGATCCCTGTTGTTGATCGAATTTTCTTTGAGCGATGCTCATTGAGAATAGATGATAAACCATACCGCTGAGAGTCAGCGGCCATGCTGCCACAAGGACTGTTGGGAAAACCCTAGATATCTTAACATGTCCGGCCCTCGATGCATTGAAGATATACCTCAGGTTAAGTTCCAAGCCCGTAGGGGACGGAGGATAGTCTAGAATTAAAAACAAACTCCTTAAAAAAATTTTAATTCTAGGTATTTGTGTGGCCTAGTGACGCCCGGAATAGTTTGTCCGGTGTTTTACCAGACTCCTGCGGTGCATACTAGTAGACCGTTTACTCATTCCGTTGTCGGGCCGTTTTTCTGTTTTTTTTTACGTGACGACAACAACAACAACGACTCCTTGTGTTGTTTCCGAAGCATGGTGCAGTCGAGTTCCGAAACACCTTGACGAGAACCACCAACGAGACCATTCACTGCGTGCTTCCGCGGCGGGTGGCAGATATCTATGACTGGGCCACCTCCTCCTACATGACAACGACGCAGCATGGCGTTCTCGACGGCAGCTCGGCGAATAGTGACCGCCAGTCAGATACTCACAATCGTTTTTCCTTATTGTGGTCAATGCATCTTTGTAATCTTCGTCGTTGTCGTCGTCGTCGTCGTAGTCGCCTTAATCGTCATCAAACCGGCCCCGAACTCAGGTCATCCAGGTGCCTGCGATTGAGTTACACGTTGATTCTGTCGGCGGGCACAGAATGACATACGACGATGACGACGACGACGACAACGGCAGCAGCAAGAACAGCGACAATCGAAACAACGACATACACCACATCAACACACGACGCTGTTTCAGAGTCATTGTTGTTGTTGTTGTTGGTGTTGTTGTTGCCACCGCCGCAACAGGTGGGTGTGCGGATCCGTGCGTCGTGGGCAGTAGTACCGATGCGATACCATGGTGTAGTAGTAGTAATAATAGTAGGTGCCGTTCTTCTAGGCACGTATCCGTATCGTAGTGGATGAGGGTGCTGATGGTGGTGCACTGTAGTGCTGCTGGCTAGTACCATCAGGATCCAGCACTCTTCTTCTGGAGAGAAACCTCGGCGCTCCTAAATTTGCTGCGGGCGAGTCAGCTAATCGGACCCTTCGGCTACCTTGGGCGGCCGTAATCCCTCACGGAGCTGTTCATTAACTGGAGACATCATCATCATCACCGTCATAATGATCAACTTTACTACCATTATCCTAGTCATCATCATCACCATCATCATCATCATGACATTACCGCTACTATAGTCAAAGCGCCACGATCCGTGCGTTATAGGTTCCAACTTCCTTGACTTGACGTTAGATTGCTCCACCCGCGTCGACCAAGATAGCTCCCTCTTCTTCCATATCAAACCGAAAGACTCATTGAGCACTTCTGGCCAGCACCCCTCGTGTCCGCGCCTGCCTGCACCCAAGAAGGAAAAACACTGAGAAATACTGTGCAATCGAACGCAATACACGGTTGAAATCAACCGCGTTGATATTTTGACTGGCGCTTAGTAGTAGTAGTAGCGATGCAGTCATCAACGTCAAGCGATCTAACGACTGAACGTTTGTCGATAAATGCCTAAACTTCGATCCAAATTGATGGAGCTACCTGCCCCGTCTTGGAGTGACCGGCGTCGGGTGTGTTAATAAGACGCCATAAGGGGAAACATGTCGTAGAGTACCACAATAATAGCTTGCGGATTATTGCTCTTGCAAAAAAAGACACGCACACAATCGATTTCAGCGACCAAGCCATTTGCCCTGTATTCGGGAGTCGGTGCGTTCCAGCTTGCAATAACTCCTAAATTGGTTCTCGCGCTTTTTAGCTTAGATACGGTCGATGCCGGAGTAGACTTCAAACTATGGCCGAAAAACGCACATAAACGCGTCTCGGTCAGGAGGTGGTGCATTGGCAGCCCCTATAAAAATGTCCATCGTCATCTTTGTTAGTGGTTCGTCCAGAGAACAAATTGCTATTATTATTATTATTTAGGCTAGGCAACATTTGTTAGTTTGACCCAATTTTAGGGAACCGCAAAGGTTATTTATACTATTTGTAGCGATCGTAAGGGTTCCGACTTCTTCTATGCATTTCCAATAAAGGATTCTGTTGAATGACTTTCATCATGCGATCAGCTTTCAGGGGATGACATCAGCACCCGTTTCGTGGTATAAAAAGCATAAAGCCTCCAAGTCGACGATTTTTTTTCAGAATAGTTCCAAAATTGAACGCTAGCACTGATTTTAGCTATGTACAGCATACCGCAGAGAATGGCCAATAAATCGCTCTATTTTATATCGCATAAGAATGGGCCCTTTAGCAGTGCGTTCTTTGGCGCAGGTCCCGAAAGAAAAGAAAGCAGCATTTGGTGCATTGATAAAAATGTATACCTATAAATATGTTAAAACACACGTGCTCCCAATAGATTTTGCTTTACTAGCGCTCCGACAATAAAATGTAGTATATCATAATAAATTAACAACGAACCAACTAATTTAAGCCTGTATTTATTGCTTAACATATATGTTGAATTTTACAATAAAGTGACAAAGTCATTACCCTGGAATAGAGAAATTGTGGGCTCAAATCTAGGACCAGTCAGTTTTAACTCAGTCTATATCGCTAATAATTGGACTTAGCTAAATGAATTGAAATTGGCTCCCACCTACAGAAATACAAAACTAAATAACCTGGATAAATCTCTTAATACAGATTTGATCACGGCGACACTTACTAATATAGCCGCACACCACTTAACAAGACATGCGAATGCAAAAATAAAGAGCTGTTTGATTAAGAAACTAAATATACTAGTATATTTGCTTAAAAACAAGGCTACGATACACTCAACACTGGCTAGCGAAAGAAAGTTGTCATCGTGAATGAATTCGCAAAAATCAAGTATTCTGTGGTATCTCATTTTTGAGCTTTTATGCATGCAACCTTATAGCTTTGTCATTATACTTATAGAACATATATAGTGAAGAAAAAACGCTTATGGGGATAATTTAGAAATTTATCGATACTGGCCCTTCTTCACCATTCAGGGGTTCAAATATTCTCGAAGAATCGATCCGGGCGTGCAAACGAACATGTTTTTATATATGCGAGTTTTCGTTGGCCCATCGACGAGAATTGTGCGTATTTCAGGTGCCCTTTTTGTAAACGAAGCTTCATCCGTGAAGAGCACGAGTGCACGAAACCTTGGCCTGGGCGGTCGTTTCTGCAGAAACCAAGCAAACATTACATCCGGTTTTATCAAATT
The DNA here is from genome assembly GCA_003439945.1 of Dermanyssus gallinae. Classification (NCBI taxonomy): domain Eukaryota; kingdom Metazoa; phylum Arthropoda; class Arachnida; order Mesostigmata; family Dermanyssidae; genus Dermanyssus; species Dermanyssus gallinae. The sequence goes on along the minus strand of QVRM01005693.1, from coordinate 4,826 downwards.
CAAGCTTTGCTGGAGTTACTCATTACGAGGCACGTGTTAACTTTATAATCTGGTAGATATATATATATATATATATATATATATATATATATATATACCAGATTCTAAGGTTAACACGTGCCTCGTAATGAGTAACTCCAGCAAAGCTCGAATGTGTATGTATATATATATATATATATATTTATATAGTTATAGAATGAATATACGTGCGTTCATTAGAGGCGGTAGGCCTTACACGAACATCGGGTGTGACTTTGAAAAGCGACATCTACACTTCGTCATGCTGATGGTAGCAAATATCGTGCAATGGCACGACTTTGGCTTGCGGTGGCCGAAGAAAACAGTTAAACTCTTCGGGCTGACTTCGGCCGAGTTCTAACGTCCACGGAACGGCTTGTCTCATTACTTCATAGACGGACCCCCCATAAATACAAATGTGCAATGGTGGGACTCGAACCTGCGCACCTACGTGTCTCCTCCGGTCGCAGGCGAATGCACTCACCACGCCATTGCCGGGCAACTCGACAACATCGTGCGCCGAACAGACAGCCTGGCGCTTGTCTGTCGTATCGAGTCTGTGTAGAACGGACATATACAGAGCTGTCATTGTCCTGCTGTCGAGTCATTGAATGATCATCAGACAGGCAGGTAGTCGCAGTGCGTCGGTCCAGGTTGTCTTCTCCCCCGCAGTGGCTATAATGCTGCCGCCGTCCAGAAATGAACTACACGCGCGTTCACGCCAACACACACGGCAGGTTCTTGTCGCATCGAACAACGTGATCCACCGGCCCCACCGTTGTGGGTAGGACAGGCGTAGCAGGGTCGGGAAAGCTGTTGGCCGCCAGCTGCAAGTCACGTAAAGACAATCGCGTTGTTGTGTTGTTGTTGTCGTTGTTGTTGTCGTTGTTGTTTTTGTTATTGTTGTCGCTGTTGTTGTTGTTGTTATTATTGTTGTTGTCGTCGTTGTTGTTGTTGTTGTTGTTGTCGTCGTCGTCGTTGGACCCGGATCACGTTCGATCGATCAACCGTTCGACAAAGGGGTTGATCGTCAGGTTGCAGCGATTGGCAATGCTTTTCAGTTTCAGCTTGCAATTATACACCACTACAAACGCGTACAATATGCCTGTGTACCGGCCGACCTGTAAAAGTCTGCGTATGTGTGCATAAGCAAGGTGTATATGTACATATATATGCGCGCAATATCAATCAGCACGATGGCACACAAACACGTGTGCTGTAGACTATTGTGCACATAGATAGCATTGTGTTCCTATCTATGTACAGACAGAACGTTGATGTGCCATGTGATTAACCGCGGTTGTCATCGACATCGTCGCGGCCGCCGTGCGATCGGGCACGATTTTAACGGTCTCCTAGAGCCAGCCGTTAAGGAAGCCATTCCGATCGATCATCGCCTCATCACTATAACCATCGATCGTCGGATGAGGTCGTGTATCAATCATCGGGCCGTCGGCCACCGAATGCAGCGGAAGTGGGGCATCGCGGGTATGCCCCACACCCCCCCGGCGCTGGTGGGGGCACGCGTCGTCAGGTAGGTCTTTACCAGAATACCGAACGTATGATAACGACGCTCGATGCTAACCGTGATAACCGTGGTGGCCAGCAGTCTGTATAAGCCAGGCAGGCAGCTATTAACGACTGTTCCGTCAGCAGAAGCTCCCCAATGAACGCTTACGCCGCTATATATTGGGCCTATAGCAGGCAGTATCATTTGCTAAGGATGGGTCAACTAGTGGTTGGGGATTGGGAAACGTGGGGACGGAAGACGAAACGGCGGGAGCGGACCAGGCGAAGAAGAGAACTATCGACAACTTGGCAAAACATTGAAAGCAGATTCCCAGAAGTATGGCAGCTCGCAAGATAGGATAGCAGATGTTCTTCGATCGCAGATCAACGATGTGTGCAACAGCAAAACAAAAGGGTGTGCAAAACGGTGTTCTGAGCTTCGACCTTTGATCAGAGTTGCACACGTGCACACACACACACACACGCATCACCTGCCGTCCTACCTGTTAAAACGGCATACTTTGGCCATTTGAATGCGATATTTGTACTCAGATACGCTAGCTGATAAAAAATACTTTACAATGCTACAAAAGTCTTATCTATTTTTGAACAGATATCCACAATGTTTGTAGACTTCTGTACACCTGCTCTGGCTATTTGTTTTTTTTTTTGCTATTCATAGGACGGGCTGAATACTTTAACAATTCATCGGGTTCCGCATATTTGTATAAAGTGTTAAAGAGTGTGTTCGCCAGTCATCAACAATCTTGTATAGTCTCAATGTCGAGAAGTCCCGGGGCGGCCATCTTCCTGACATCATCTTTCAGGTATAACGGGATGCACGGTGGTTTCTAAAACTCGAATGTTGATCCTACCTAGTCTACTTTATGTTGTGTGTCAAAAATGTTTAAAGCCCTCAAGTGGCTTTTGCCGCACCCTATATATTCAGGATGCCCCGACCCAGTTTGCCTAGACTTGAGGAGATTGTACATTTCGATAACATGAACCGTTTTTTTCAACGTTGGCCAGCTCAGACAAGGACTAGCTGTATTGAGAACAGTTTATAAGCATCGAAATCCTATGATGTCGCATTTTTGTCTTTCACGTTCAAATACTTTGCAAATTTGCCATTACGCTCATCTTCGTAAGGGTTTCGTAGAGATCGTCAACAAGATCGATTGACCCTCACATAATTCGAAATGAGATGCATGCAGATGGGAGACGCCAGTATACATGGCTCATTAGCCCCTTAATGATCACTGCGGATGCGGAACACGATGTGAGAATAACCTTCCCCTGCAATTTTCGCCCGTTGGCATTCGATACACTAGGACTTAAATCTGGGCCAACGATCTACAAAGCCATTCAATACATTGGCAAAGTGCAGACCAGCTTTACCGCTGCACACACCGCAAGCGACAGTCATTCTTATCTGACCTTCAGTTCCGGACCGCCACGACTTGTACTCGGGATGACGCGGAGCTTAACCTAACCTGGTCTTTCTGTCGGCGCGTCCCCGTCTGATGCATTGATCGGCGCGTAGGGAAATACCACAGATCGCCTGTATGTGAGTGTGGAATAAATCAATTCACTCTTCTTCATTTTCTTATTCTGGTCATATTTGGTACCAGTGGTAATGTACTGCTGAATTTCCTATGGCTCGGGTGATGCCGTACAGAACCCAAGCAATGCAAGCACAAGTTCCGGAAGCATACGGCAGCTACGTACGGTTCTGTACCTTTATTCTGTACCCTATTCCTCATCCGAGGAATCGCCACAAACGATGCGTTTGTTGCTCGTCACTCTTCCATAGTAAGGAAACATGGCCAAAAGAAAGGATTTGCCAAAACATATTAGCCGCTTCAAGAACATACATACAAACAGACCGATAACGAAAACGAGAGTCCATACATTGTTCCTGCACAGCTTTTACAATGTATGGAGTTGTTGTTCGTTAGTGGAAGGCAGAGAGCTAGCTACTAAACATAGTTAGGTGGAGCTGAAAGTGCGGAGAGGTGGGGGGGGGGGGGACGGCATAGCGTTATGATTGCGGCTCAAGGCAGAAAGGTGACAATAGATGTAAACATCATTATACGCATGTCGTGGTCATTTATCAAGACCGGAAGTAGCGTGTTAGCCAGGCCGTAGAGTGAGTAACCAGTAGTGTCCGTCTCACCACCGTTCGCCTTCGACGTATGAGCCAAACAGCATCAAGCTTTGCCGAGTCGTTGTTATGAATTCGTTATGAATGTTCGCGTGTCATTTTCTCGCATGCTTCATCTTTCTCTCTGGCTGTTCGTCGCTATGGTTGTCGTGCTCGTTTTCTCCACCATACGCTAGGCAGAGGCAGAGAGCTAGTTCCATTAAGTTCGGAAATGCGGCGATTGGTAGGAAAGTGCCGATCATTTCCTACATACCTTTCTGACGAAATCGATTTCATCTGTTCGGTCTCAGGGTGACGGCTGGGCTGCAGTCTGCTGCGGCGGCAGCAGCAGATGTGTGTTATTGTTGCTTTCACAACTACATCAGAGCTCGGTTAGGTCTTCAGTAAGTTGTCTATCAGGAACACAGCTATTTAAAACGTAACCGCATTGCAAAATTGAATATTTTATATATATATATATATATATGTGCAGAAAACTGCGCTAGAAGTCTATAAACTCATGATGACTGATCGTCACTTAAGTTGCGCGATATAGCGGAAGAAATGGGCATTTGCTATGGTGCAGTACTTTAAATATTGCATCAGCATTTATGCATTAAAAAAGCTAAATGGTTATCGCACGAAATTGAGTAAAAGCTGAATTGACGCGTGCCAATTTCGGACAGTAATATGGGACTTTTGGGACAAAAATTGCAGGATTTTTTCCTGCCGATTCATAACCGCTGACGAAATTTGGGTTCATCACTTTACTTCACTTCTGGGAAGCTGCCACTAGGCCGACCGCACAAGGCAAAAGGTCTCCCAGCAGTGTAAAGAGACACATCTCGTCCGGAAACGTTTTGGCGACCGCTTTCTGGGATGCAAAAGTATTCCATTAAAGACTACTTTTTTACAGGAAGACCAATAACTAGGGAGTATTGCGCAACACGATTGAAACAGCTGCAGGAACGTATCATAACACTACGACCCGCGATGCAGAAGTGGGCCGTGCTGTTTCATCACGACAATACGCCCACCCGCACGTCTCACTATTCCATTTCCAATTTACGTAAACTAAAGCTCTAAATTATCGAGCCTCCCCCATAATCTCTGGGCCTGGCCCCGTGCAACCATCACCTGTTTGAAAACCTCAGGG
>QVRM01005692.1:0-44005 GCA_003439945.1 Dermanyssus gallinae | reverse complement strand
CTGCCGGCAGCAGGGGCGGCGAGGGCGTTTCGAAGTATCACCGTACTCAAGGCTTCTAGCTCTTCCATCGCCGACAGCACCAGGCAGTCGGTCGCAACCGCCTGATCTCGCCTGGCCTGACGTTAGCGCAGCCATTGTTTGTGCGGATGGTAACGGGCGGCAGCTACATCAGCGGTTAAGTCGGTGAACAGATCAGATAGATACGTATCGCGCAGATCGCTGTCGATGGTCAAGACGGCCGTTTCGTCGAGCGCGAATTTCGTTCCACGATCTGAAACTAGCTAGCACACACAGCCTCGTGTGTTGTTGTGATTTTACGTCGTTGGACATCGCTGCCTGATTTTTATCTTGTTGTTGCTGTTGTTGTTGTTGTTGTTGTTTTGATGCACCATTTGTCGTTGGTGTTGCTGTTTAATACAGTGTGAAACATATGTGCCCAGGCAGCAGTAGTAGTATAGGATCGATCTCAATTCTACAGTTGTGGCGAGGTGGAGTCGTATCAAGCTGTTGCAAATCAAGACCTGACGTCTAACATCTGCATCTGACGCAGCAGCAGCTATAACAACTGTTCATTGCGCTCCCACGGTGTCATCAGTCGAAAGTCACCTCTGCGCGCATAATGACGCTTAGCAAAGCGACTTGGTCGATTTGGTCCTTATCATTGGCGGCAATGCTGGTACTGCTTCGGATGAACGTGGTCGACTGTCGTATGCAAGGAACTCCGGCCCAGCAAATGTATAAACTGGCCCAGACTCGCGTCATCGCAGCCCGTTCAAGGTTACGCACGCGTTCTTGCAACTAAGCAGATTACAGGGATTACCGTGACGCCTTTTCTAACACAGGTATGTCGAATCGCTACAGATCCGGTTTTATATATATATATATATATATATATATTCAAAAGATGCAATCCCTAGAGACATACGCGGGCATTTCGTCATGGAGACCCACCACTGTGCTGAAGTGTTTATGCACTACATACCGCGTATCCACATGTTCGTCACCTCGGCTGATCCTTGATCAGAGTTTCTTATGGTGTGTACAATTCATTGATTTGATGGAGCTAATCGCATGCACTAGTGTTGGAAAAGGTAGGCCGGATGCATAATTATTTTAGTGAGAACAATTTATTTCATCTACAACAGCATGCTATTACAAAAAGACGCCATAATTGCCCGTAGTTTTAAACTAGTAGTAAAAATCCCCTAAGATACCAAACGCCATTAGTTTCCACATACACACACATGTATGTAAAAACTTTAGTACAAGGTGTACGAAATGTAATTAAGATAAATTAAATAGTATACATCTAATTACACTAAAATTACTTATAATATGCACTTCATGTATAAGGTTGTCTTCATAGCCTTTTATCTGTCTTCACACTTCCAACGAAAGAAGTAGTGCAACGATTTGTGCTCCAGTGCTGTGCATCCCACCGCTTAGTATTTGGCACACTGCAGGTAGAACCGGCAGGTGCACAATTCGTAATATACTAGCTAGTCATGACCTGCACTGTGTACCTGATGTATACGTGGTGACTGTTACATGCACAGTCAGGCCAAAGGTATATTGAGTACGTTTAAAATCGCCGAGCCTTCTGTCTGACCTGCTAAGTTTGGTTTTTTCCACTCTGAAAATAAAACATTTGTAAGGTAATTGCGCGGGACTTTCAGCTTCACGTAGATTGTTTCAGCAAACTGGTGGGCGGCCTGAGTTGAGATACACAGAGCGGCTTTATTAATACACGATAAGCAAACTACTCGCTTCATGTATAATGTACACGTTTGTACTGTTTGTAATGTACAAACTCTCCCCCCGAGGTACCTATCCCTTTACAAAGCAGTGCACCACACAGTACACGTGCTTCCTCACGCAGTGCATTGTGGCAAGCGCTTATGCAGGGTAACCCCTCAGAGGTCTTCCCCAACCTTCCGCAGGTCAGACAACCAGTTGATGAAAGTCTTACATATCAATAGTATACGTTCTCCAAAATGAAATTTAGTCGTAAGGAGTGCAATGCCAACCTGCTACAGATGCAATGTGAGAACCTATTGGCCTTTTATTGCCTCACGACTTCAGAGAAGCACTCGCAGATCACGCTTGCCTCCACGCTAACAGTTTTAGGACTGATCGGTCATTTACTGGATTTTGGACCGCCAGACGCAATAAAAAACTCCTCCTAAGCGATCTCTAGTACAGAGCGTCCCCGACGAAAACGGGCTTCCTTTCGATGAGAAATTATTTCTGCTTGGGTAATCTTGGTCACGTAGCACAGAGCTCAGCGTTACTACCTTGCGTTCGTAGACTTCTAATTTGTCTGTACCATCAGCTACACTGCCCCTTTGCATTCAATACTTGATTGCTCGGCTGTATTCGTCTTCTTTTAATAATAGGACTTTTTGGATTATCTGCCTGTAATTTTTTCCGTTACCTGAGCGAATAAGGCAAATCATTCCAGCGCATGATCCGGGCTGCGTTTTCCCTAATGTTATATTAGGGAAAACGCAGCCCGGATCATAGGGTCCTCCTCGTTTCGCTGGTAAATTTGTGCTACTCAGCAGGGTAGTGTCGCAAAACCACATGTTCTATTATTTCGTAGCCCGGTGGCGTGGTGGCCTGCGCTTCGCGACCGGAGAAGACACATAGGTCGGCGGGTTCGAGCCCCACCGTTGCACATTTGTATTTATGGGGGTCCGTCTATGAAGCGTTGCAGAAAGCAGTCCCGTAGATGCTAAATCTTGGCTGAAAGTCAGCCCCGAAAGGATTGTTTTTCTATTATTTCGTGCCACATTTTACATTTGACATAGTGTGTGTGGGTTTCCAGGTCTATATGCCAGTGTGACTCGCATAATGATGGCCCCCTCTTGACAAGAAAACTTTAAAAAGTGTTTTGCAAGGCTCTGTTAGACAGAATTGAACCAAAAGCTGACCGTGCTTCTACTACTACAGAAGTAAAGCAACTTGGTCTTTAGAGGGACAAGAGCAATTGCAACGCAATTAATATCTTACAATCGAAGGTGTAGAGAATTGTATAGACCAAGTCGTTAATACACTGTATTTATGGATTATTACTACGTAAAAGCGCCGTGAGCACTGACAATATCCTATAAAGGCAAATCTTTTTAGCAATTTATTTTCATAAGGGTGCTTCGATGGGGTTGTCTTTTATTAAGGCAATGCTACGAGAAGTCACAGTGCCTCCACCTCTCAGAAATCGGACCGTATTCTAAGCAATTGTTAAATCGGTTGACAAAATACGTTATCATAAGCTTGCTTTGCTTGCGATGCCTCCGAAATGAATTGCACTTCTTGCCTATTTTGAATGAAAGTTATGCAGCCTTGAGCGAACGTAGGCGTATTGGACCGAGATATATAAGCCTATTAGTTGTGGTCTCTCTTGTGACGCATATCCCTGCTTCATGTAGTGTTCGTAAACAAACTCCTGGCATCATAGCAGTACTCATTAAACCGTGGTTTAGATTTTCGACCATTTCTACGCATTACATTACTTCCGTTACTGCACTGCAAGGCCTGTTTTGTCAGGACTTGGGTCCTTTGGATTTATAGCTGCTGCCACGATGTAGAGAGCTCGTCCATGTTCATGGCGGGGTGGCCACGCGTGTGCCTATATTACTATCTAATGAGATAGACAAAAAGGGCTTGGTACCGAACGCTGTAATGAGCGTTGCAAAGCCCACAGTGGCAAGCAGCATCGGGCAATATATTTGTTGCGAGGACACAACGGTCGATGTGTCTTGATGCCCTCTAAACGTGAACAGACGGGTCGTGGTTAATTAATGCCTAGGTAAACATGGGACTGACAATTATCACCATTTTGAATGAATCGTTTGGCGCACAAGAATAACATATACATATTTCAAACGACATATTAAGCTTAAAATGGAGGCTTGTTGGCAACGTAGTCCGCCAGCATTTAAGTTTGTAAGCTCATGGCTAGAATTGGGCTTGAATACATTATAGCTCACTGGGAACATTGAAGGGGTTGTACAAGTGACACAGGTCTTTTTCTAGAAAGAGGCAGGGGACATCCGGAAACTTTCATTACAGGCGAACTTTCATAATAAAGGCCTACCGAAAAAACAGAAGTTTAAAAAATCTTGATCGTGTTTGGTTTGACCTAAGTTCAATTGTGAGTTTCAAGTCCCACTACTCGGCATGCGATAGCTGTCACGTTTATAGTAAAATCAAAACAAAAGGTACATAATCCGCAGCCACTATCGTAAGCAAGAACACCAAGCTTCATACGACAATAGGCGTTTATCGTTAAGGGTGCAATCCTTCCATGTCTTTTTGAGATAAGCCGGCCAAACTTAGAGACCAAAAAGCGAGCGCAATTATATATAATGACTGAGAGTGCAAATTAATAAATTTATATATATATATATATATACTCACCACCCGTGGATGGCCTTGTCAAAGTAGGCAACTGCAGAAATATTTGGCAGTTTTGCAAAAACCGTGAAATTGTGTCGAGATAATTAACCACTTGCCTTAGAATCACTCTCACTCTGAGACTTTCCTTAACATGCGTTTCAGCGGCGATAATCCTAGGAGGATGTCGGTATGACTTATGACTTAACATAATATATTACGCCTCAAAATATAATACAAGACAAAATAGCTTTACATAAATCCAACGTGTTGTTTGGTTACGATCGCAGCGCATCCTACACTAAACGACACAAAAAGCATGTGCAAACTAAAGTCGCATTATATAAAGCAATTACGCGGTATCAAGGAATGCTCCAGCCACATTTGCGAACCAAAGCCCGTATGAAGAAATGAACGCTTATTGAAGGTCAGACACTTAGGAAGTGACCGTTTAGTTCTACGGCACTTTATGATTATCGCGAACTTAGAGAAAGGTAAGCTGAAGGTCAAATTTGCACAAAAAGTACACTTTGTGTGGACCTGGAGATGGGTTCTGCGCTCACCCACTGCGCGCACTACTTCTTCTGCTTACCCAGCCTGCCATACACAATGCTGTGCCAGCCACACTGTTCCAACGCTGGTCTTCCCACCATCACTATCAACATTCGCATTGTGACACGACGCCGATCACTTCTTACCAGGTCGTTTACCTTGTCGATGAGTTCGGCCGTGATTATCGTGTTTGCCTGGCCTGGTCTCGGGTCATCACTCAAACACTCCCGGCCTTTACGAAAACTGGCACTTTCTTACCGACTTGTCGCACACACAGTCTTACCCGTATACAGTCATCATTCGGCGATCAATATCGGTGAGATTCTGAAATGCGGCAAGATCCAGTGTGTCTAGACAGGGCGAGTTATATTGAAGAAAATAAAGTAAAGCGTGAATGCAGTTTTCCTAGTTACTATAATGGGAAACCAGTGCTGCTGATTTTGGTCTAATTTGTTTATTTGGTTTTCTTAAAATCATGACCGCACGTATGAAAAGATAAGAAATTGTTTTAAAACTTACTGTTTGTAAGTAAAAATTGATACTGATTTTATACGCAACTGTAATGCCAGTATAGGAACCTGCTAATACCAAGTATATGTTGCTTGTTGTTAAGGACTAGTTCAGTGCATCAACAATAATATCCCCAAAAATGATAGTTTTCGCGTTGCTGTGAATGACGTCGTAGTTCCAGGTGGAACTCCCCGTCCAAAGGGAAGCCATAAAGTGCAAACTTGACTTGGTTCCTGTACGGCTGGGTTAAGACAGTTGTGTTACAGATGCTGTTAAAAACGCACGAGAACAAGATACACACTAAGCTCGGTACAACGTTGCGTAGATCAAACGGATTCAATCTCTAGTATTTGTTGCATCTCTGTAAGGTCAAACAGGTACCCAGAGCAAACCACGAGTCAAGTCCCTTTCATGAGATCTCATCTGTAGTTGGTAACTTCTAACGATAATACGCGTATAAGAAGTGCAGCATTTCTCATATCCTTGCTATGTATTGTGCCGATATCTGTCTTATTAGTTCATGAATAGCCGTACAGCAGGCCCGCGATCAACAAGTGTCGGTTGCGGAAAAATCCAGAAGTGTGCTTGCCTGCTGACCTAGCTGTTACTAGTAAGCTGTGAGAGGGTGTGGCAGCGTGGTCTAGGGGACTAGTGCGCTAGTCATGGTTGTCATCTACCGGGGTGTCGGCGGTTCGATCCCTGTTGTTGGTCGAATTTTCTCTGAGCGATGCTCATTGAGAAAAGATGATAAACCATACCGCTGTGAGTCAGCGGCCATGATGCTGCTACAAGGACTGTTGGGGAAACCCTAGATATCTTAACATGTCCGGCCCTCGGTGCATTGAAGATATACCTCAGGTTAAGTGCCAAGCCCGTAGGGGACGGAGGATAGTCTAGAATTAAAAACAACCTCCTTAAAAAATGTTTTTTTTTTTCATTTGTTTTATTAACACCCAAACTGAGTAAGTGTTTATGTTACATCAAAATGTTTCGAGACACTAAAAATCTAGCGTTTTGCTAGTTCTGCTATAGACTTAACCGCCGGGTATACCGCGGCGCGGTATCGATCACATTTGCTCCGGCATTGTTTGCATTGACATTCATCCTGTGGTTCATGAAAACCCTCCACGCAGCACGGAACGTGATGAAATCCGTGCGCTGCAAAGGCCGTAGTTAGATGTCGATATTTTATCCCGCTACCCCCGCCATTCAGTGCTCGTCATTGATGCTGTTCCATAAATACCTATGTCCACCTCACTAATTTTGGTTTCCCAGTTCTGCATATAAACTTCAAAGGCGCACGTTTTCTTCAGATTACAACGTTTTTCTAGGTCTTCCGTCAGCAGCGGGCCACCCTCCAAGACGTGAACAATTCTATTTCTGCATGTATTCGAAAGCGCAAAAACCCTCTTTAAAAAAGAAAAACCTCACCCCATCAATTAAACGCAGTTCGCCTACTCCCAGATTATCCCATATTAGTGGAATACCGTATGTGGCTATGGGTGCTATCTGTATCCCGAAAACAGCAATTGCTGCATGAACTGAAAGCATGTGTGTTAGTGTGCATGAGACTTGATGAACGCACCAGATTTGGCGTGGTTCCAAAACGTACCACACTTGGCGGAGCATCCGAGCTAGGAGTCCGCTCACGCATTTCAAATAAAGCTCAACAGTCAGTTGTATTTCAACCACGGTCTCGTTAACATGGCGCAGTCGACAGTGAGTCAATGAAGGAAAAAAAAGTGCATCTACGTTTCCAGAGAGAAATATTTCGTGACAACCTCAGTGCAACAAACAGCAAGTTTTAAGTAAACGCTAACCGTAAGAGGCAAGGATGACACATCGCGGACCGACGCTACGTGCGCTGAGCAGCGAGGGCGACGAAGCTGAAAACTGGACAATCTTCTATATCAGGCATGGTGTGACTATGCTCTGATAAATGACGCGTACAAGGAAACTCCACGAAAACAACTCGCGTTGTTCAGGTCAGCTATCGGAGATTATCATAGGCCGCTTGTTAATAGCCTGGGCGTTACAGAAATTACTGGAGACGTAGCTGATGCCACCGGCGAAAATCCCTGTGCATCCCTGGCCGCACTGACAGCCGCTCTTGCTGAACGCTTCAAGTGTCACAGAAACGTGATGATATTTCAACGATACTTGTTTGAACGAGCTTGTCGAGGGGGAAGCAGAAGCAGTAAAAGAGTTCAGGGAACGCACGACGAGGCAGCATGTCAAACGGTGCGAATACACCGATGAGACAACGATGCTGCGCGATAAACTGATTCTAGGCACCCGACTGGGAATGGCCAGGGAAGCATTGTTTCGCGAACAGGATCACAGAAATCTGACAATCGACGTCGTGTTGAGAACACTGGAAACGTACGAGGATAATGAAAGATCGCTGCAAATAATAGAACGAAACCGACATCGCGCCGGCGGCGAACGGCACGAAGAAGTTGCTGCGGCGGTTCGCAACATGGGAAGCCGGCAGGCAACAACGAATCGACAACGACGACCTCCGCCGTATTCAGATAGACACCCGCTTGCCCGCAGTAGCTGTAGCCAGACACCAAACTGTGACAAGTGCGGCCTACAACACCTACCACACGAATGTCCAGCCAACGGAAGGCGCTGCAAAAGCTGTCAAAGATTGAATCATTTTGCTCGTGTGTGTCGATCAAGGCCAGCAGGTAGCCAACGAAACGGCCAACATCAGAGACATAACATTCGCGCAATAGATGACAAGGAGGCAACCCACGACGACAACGATGATGACTGTGACTCAGGAGACACGTACCGCGTTGAGACGATCGGTAAGGTGCCTAAACGGAAATTGTTCGCAACACTAAATATCGGAGCTGATCAGAATGCGCAGCTGCGCGTTCTTTAGACACTGGCTGGGGAATTTCTTCGACTGAAGGAGGTGTTAGGAAATGTGAGAATTGACCATAACGATCGCGCTCTCTTGAAAATGTATGACAACTCCAAGGCGATTACGATGGGCTCAGTTGAAATTGTCGCATCATCTGCCACCGAACAAAAAAAGTGAAATTCCAGGTGATCGACAAAGTAGTTGAAACTCTCCTCTCCGCAAACATGTGCTTGGAGCTCAATTTAATACAAGTGTCAAGGGAAGTGCAGTGCGTCAACACGGTGATCGAGCAGGACAAGGACCGACTGGAAACACTTCTTGAGGAATGCAAAGACGTGTTCGAATGACTGGGTAAGTTGCCACAGCCGGTGAAAATACATGTGAACCAAGACGCCCGCCCAGTACAGCAACCTCCAAGAATTCCTCCGGTTGCCTTGACAGACGCTATCGTGCGCCGCATTAAGGAACTGGAAGAACAAAAAGTGATAGAGAAGGTTAATCATCCGACTGAATGGGCATCAAATCTTGTGGCGGTGGACCGTCCCGGCAAAAACTCAGGCTAGTGCTCGACCCACATGCATTAAATAAAGTCATCCAAAGACCAAGATACCGGATGCCGACATTCAACGATATTTTATACCGCCTAAATAAAGCAAAGGTATTTTCGGTGCTCGACGCGCGAGACGGCTTCTATCAGATGGTCTTAAGTCCGGAGAGCCGAGACTATACAACATTCTGGACGCCGATCGTCAGATACCGCTATTGCCGGGTCCCCCAAGGAATCTCATCAGCGTCCGAAGAATATCAGAGACGTCAAGTGCAAGCTTATGACGGCTTGAGAAATGTCTCAGTGGTGGCAGATGATACAATTGTATGGAGTGAAGGACGCACAGTACTCGAAGCAATTGAAGACCACTACAAGAACGTGCAGTCCCTATTCCAACGCGCTCGAGAAGTTGGACTACGCTTTAACAAGGGAAAGCTACGTATGGGTATGCCCCAAGTTAAATTCATGGGTCACATCATAAGCAAAGACGGATTAAAAGTTGACGCTGATAAAATAAAAGCGATCAAAGAGATGACGCCACCAAAGGACGTAAAGGGCATAATGAGATTTTTGGGCTGTGTCAACTATTTGCTGCCATTTATTCCTAACCTCTCTGAGCTATCAGAGCCTCTGAGAAGGTTAACGCAGCAACAGTTCGAATTCAAGTGGCAGAGCCAGCAGCAAGCAGCGTTCGACACGATCAAGAAAAAGCTGACGGAAACACCGACACTCGCATTTTTCGGCCAAACCAAACCGATAGTGATACAAACCGACGCGAGCGAATACGGCGCCGGCGGCGTTCTTGTTCAAGACGGGAAGCCAATCGCTTACACCTCCCACTCATTCAGCGCTACCGAAAGAAACTATGCAGTGATCGAAAAGGAGTGTCTAGCCATAGTGACGGCATGCAAGAAGTTCGAACACTACATCTACGGGATGCCGACGGTCACAATACAGACAGACCACAGACCATTAGAAAGTATTTTCGCCAAACCGCTCGACGCATGCCCTAAACGTTTACAACGAATGAGGTTAAATTTAATGAAGTTCGACCTCAGGGTCAAGTATATACCTGGCAAGACGAACCTCGTAGCCGATGTATTAAGTAGACACCCCCTGAAGACTCAGCTCGAACCCGATGACGTGTGGAGAGTGGAACTTGAAAAGATCGATCACAGGTCAACGAATCGGATCTCTGACCCACTGATGCAACAAGTCAAAACCGCAACAGCAAATAGCGCATTAATGCAAATGCTTATCAGAGCGATTCAGGACGGTTGGCCTGCACAAGAGAAAAAGGTACCTGTTGAAATCTTGCCATTTTACAGCATTCGTGACGAGATAGTGGTGGATAATGGTGTTGTCTACCGAGGCAGCGCAGTCGTTTCTCCACCGAGTCTGAGACCAGAGTTTCTCCTTCGGACGCATAAATCGCATCTCGGGTTCGATGCGATGTGCCGTAGAGCCAAGAACACAGTGTTCTGGCCAAGGATGAGAGACGACATGAAAAACTACGTAACTCGCTGTGACGCCTGCCAGACATTTCACGTCAAACAACGAGCTGAGCCGTTAATGAACAAGCCTATTCCGCAGAGACCGTGGCAGGTAGTACACCAGGACATATTTGTTTGGCAGGGGCTTACTGGTTACAGTGGATAGCTACAGTGATTACTTCGAGCTGGACGAGCTGAACAGAGACCCCACTACCGCTCAGATCATCAAGAAGACAAGTGAACACTTCAGTCGTCACGGACGACCGTGTGAGATACACACCGACGCTGATCCTAGATACATGGCTCGCGAATTCCAACTATTTTGTACAGAATGGCAAACAAAACACGTTACGAGTTCGCCCCATCACCACCAGGCCAATGGTAAGGCCGAAATCGCCGTCAAAGTAGCAAAACGAATAGTAAAAAGACACGGCTAAACAACGAGAATATGCATATGGCGCTATTGGAGTGGCGGTCAACAGAACAATCCGACGGACCATCGCCAGCAGAGAAATTGTTCGGGCGCATGCCCGCCGGTTGCCTACCGACAAGTGAGAAGCATTTGGTCACTGCCAATCACCGTCAGGTCACCCAAATAATTGCAAACCGACAACTAGCCGCACAGAGAGCGTACAACCAAGGAACCAAGCAACTTTCACCAATACATCCCGGACAATGGGTCAGAATACAGCCGACTGACTTTAGCCACGAGTGAATTCTTGGTCGCTGTGTCGCTGAAATAAAACCGCGCACATATCGTGTTCGCACACAAAAAGGTGGTGAACTGACGAGAAACCGACGACATTTAATAAAGTTCCCGATCCGGGAAAACCCGTCGAGAGGAAAACTAACAATTCTTCGAATTCTCAGATTCGCTCTCAGAGTGGCGCACGGCCTGACAATATCGCCCCGACAGGGCAGTCAACCACAGTCTCAGTGCCAACCGACAATGCTATCGATGTGCCAATGCGTTCGGCGCAGAGTATGTCATCTGGCCAGCAACAGCCCATTACACGGCCGCCGTCTTCACCGCGCAGACCCAGTAAACGATCTTCTGCTGACCCGTCATCGCCGCAGCCGTGTGCATGAGACTTGATGACCGCCATAGACTTGGCGTGGTTCCAAAACGTACCACACTTGGCGGAGCATCCGAGCTAGGAGTCCGCTCACGCATTTCAAATAATTTAATTGCCGCAGCTGCGATGGTGGCCTTCCTGACCGTCTCTTGGATGTGTGATCGAAAACTGCTACCGCTTGTTGATAAGGATATGCCTAGGTATGTAAATTTGTTTACAAATTTAATTTCTGTTCCCCTGATTTGGATCGCGTCACCCCTGGCCATACGGCCGCCCCTTTGGAATTTCATAGCTACTGTCTTTCCCCAGTTAACCTTTAAGCCCTTCTCATCTATAAATGTAACTAGTCGATTCATGGCTTGTTTCACCCTGAAAAGGCTGCCACCGAAGATGACCACATGATCAGCGTACAGTAAGATTCTGGCCCACTCTTGGGTCAAGCCCGCCCTTATCCACTCTGGCAGTCCACCCAAAAGTACGGAAAACAGCAATGGGCCCGTAGGGGCATATACTGACACGTGACTGATGATCGCAAACCTGGTGTGGCGTGAGTTCTTCTGAGTGCGACCTGGGAAATTGCTTCCTGTGCCAAGCGCTGTGAATCACGTGGAACGAGCGGGCACAACTTTCAAGGAGACAAGTCTCTTGACTGGTATATATATATATATATATATATATCACGAGATCGAACCTAAGGGCGTTTGATCAACTCAAAGCCGGTTTTCTAAAGAAAGCATTGAACGTCCACCGCACTAGCCTAAATAGGTTTGTGTACTTACTGGCATCGTCGCCGTTATTCGTTGAGGACTTACAGAGGATGTACAACCTGCCGAAGATGACGGTTTTCAGAGAACACGTCTTAGACTGGGAAAATAAAATGGCCGACATCGACCCGCTGTTTTATGAAACGAGAGCAATGACGTCGGATTTGTAAAGAGCCTGCAGTTATGAGAACCGGCATCTAATCGCCAGAGTTGCCGTCCACGGCTTCCATCTGAAGATCTGTGCGCGCGAGAAGTTTCATGAAATCTCGGCGGAGTGTATGTGTAAACTTTATGGCTGCCCGTGTGATCTATATCACCTTCAGCGTTGTGAAAGAGCAATTCCGCTGTCTCAACTCTGGAAATGCGATGTCTATGATGTATATTCGTAAACCAATCATTGGTTAATAAAACTACTATATATATGTATATATATATATATATATATATATATATATATATATATATATATATATATATATATATATCTAGACCGGTTTTAATATTGAATCTAAAAAATTGAAGAGTTACCCCGAAAGAGTTAAACAACTTAAATCTCAGTTTTTTACGAGCTACGACTACCTTCACCCATCTCTGGACCACATTATAAATTATCATGACAAATAATTCTGATTTCTGCGTCCCGAGGAATGTCTTCACGTGTGTTTTTACTGCTTTTGATGAACTCAATGTATTTTCTTATAGTTTGCTCTGCAGACATCTGAATAGTTGGTAGTCCGCCGGTGCAATACCTGGTGAGTGCGGTGGATGCGGCAGGATTTTCCAATCAAAGCTTGCTGTCGTGCGGAGGTTGGGTAAACTTACATGGGGCCTTATGCTGTCTTGGTGGAAGATAACGTCCTCTCTATTCACGAGGCCGTGTTTATTCCTTTGGAGGGGCGGCAAGAACTTGGTTGAGCTGAACGCAGCAGATAGATGACACCCGTGTCTATCCTTTGGCCACGACTAGGAAGCAACTCGTGGTGGATGATGCCATGCCTTCTCACTAAACACAGAACAGAATCGTCAGAGCGCGAATGGGTTAATCTGTTTGGCATATTCTGCGGAGGCTGACGGGCACCAGGATCTTCCACGTGTCACATCGTTGTAAAAGACTAAATTTTTGTCAGAGATGACCATTCGGAATCATAGGAGCGAACCCGAGTGACGATGACTGTATGATATACCCCGAAGTCCATGGCATCTAATACACGCGCAGTCACTCGGGGTCACTTTTGCTTCGCAGTTTTGCGCAAGCGGTCTTCCTCGAGCGAAGTAGGCTTTCTAAAACGGGGCTCATTCAGATGGCTTAAGTTGCCGGAACAAAACTCGGCTAAGCAATTGTAGCATGAAGTCTTTGAAATGCTGTACTTGCCGGATACGCTCAAAATATTTCAGATATTTTGCCCAGCAGCACGACTCGCACAAAATTGTCGCCAGTAATTGAAATTGTTTGCTGTCCATTTTAAGAGAATTCATATAGCACAGAGAACGGTCACTTTACGAAGCTCTCAAAGATTCTACGATTTTAAGCGCTCACATGCGTATTTTGTAATCTGTTTTGCAAGTATAGCGGACTTCGTAGAGGCGTGACAGGCATTTAAAAAAACACATCTAAAAATAAAATTTGTAATTATTTACCAACAGCTACGCAAGCTCATAATGTTGAAATCCGTACGTAAAAGGTGTTCACAAGTTGAAGGTGTTCACAAACAACAACACATTGAATGCGCTTTTGCAATAGCTAATGTGTGGTTCAATACTCGTCGAACTCTGCATTGTGAGGGTTGTACGGGATGATGGTGATTGATGGCCCATTTAGCTAACAGTCCATTGAAGTGATCGGTCGTGGTCACTGCTATTGACGTAACGTAGCGTTGACGTCGTGAGT
Source organism: Dermanyssus gallinae (assembly GCA_003439945.1). Taxonomy (NCBI): domain Eukaryota; kingdom Metazoa; phylum Arthropoda; class Arachnida; order Mesostigmata; family Dermanyssidae; genus Dermanyssus; species Dermanyssus gallinae. Next base: position 29,905 of record QVRM01005692.1, on the reverse strand, counting down.
CATTGAAGTGAACGCCGAACAAGTGTGCGTAAGTTGATAAATCTTGCCTTTATTTTGCTGCTAAAAAATAGGTCTAGACTGCGTAGAATATCAGAGGCAATCTTCGGGGGGGGGGGCTCAGTCTGAGACGCTCTAAAGATAATTTATATCCCGAACAACCGTTTCACATATTAGTTAGTCATTGAAGAAGAGGATTAGCAAAGATAGCTATCTGGAGTAAAGCTTGTAATTGGGTCTAAGATTGGACAATAAAGAGTAAATTTTAAATTCTGCTTGGTGAGTAGCCCAGGGCAGAGTCAGTGATATTGTCGTGAACTGTTAGGCTAAGGGCTCAGCTTTGTCTGTATGATTGCAAGCATGTGTGGGTTTCAAGACGCTTGGAGCTTCCAATAGCTCTTATGAGTTTATGTGCGAAGTCTTGTAGGGGAGCCGATTGTAAATATGGAAATTGCATTGAATTCCAATTATTTTAAATATACTAAAAACTTTAGACTTTTCTGTCTTGATTACTTTAAAAAGTACTACGTCGTCCTTTAGTCTGCCATTTATAGCATCGTCCGGTTGTGCAGTGATAACGGCATGCTACTCTCTCTTGCCAAATACGTTGTTCTACAGCACGGCGCTGTTGTTTATAGATAGATAGATAGGTTTTATTATTCTCATGAGTGGTTTACATTTGTACAGAGGTTCACAGCTCCTCAAAGCCATCAAAGGCTAGTATGGAGTGTCTATATTGCATATTTTTATTATAATTTTATTTATTGTCATTATGATTATTATCGTGTTTGGCTTGTATTAGAGTAAGGTACCTAAATAGTATTGCTTAGCACTTTGTTTGAATATTGTCAAATAAGAGGTTGCGCGCACATCTGGGGGGGAGCTTGTTCCAATATGTGGCACCGATATTTCATATTGAGAAACGAGATTGGTTACATGAAGCTGCAGACAAGATAAGAAGTTGTGTGTGTGATCCCCTCGTGTTCATGGCGGATGTTGAATGGGAAAGATTGAGCAGGTTGGGATGAAGTCCCATTAAGATTCGTGTGATCTCAGTTTCGACAGACATCTCTATTTGCAGAGGGTAAGGCAGAATCGACATTTCTACGTATTTATAACGCATAGATTCCCATGGTGGATATCCCAATATTACGCGCAAGGCTCTTTTTTTGCAGGCGATGTAACGGACATAAAAAACGCATATAAGTCATTCCAATTGCGTAGGTGAGGTAACTATGACCGTAGGCGTAGTACATGGCGAGTAGACATTCATGGGGCAGAATATTACGGCTTTTGAACAAGGCAGCGATGCTCCTTACAACTTTTTTACGAATGTGATCTGTATGAACTTCAAATGATAATCTGGAATCCAAGACAACGCCCAAGAATTTTGTCTTATTGATCATGCTAAGAGTGTGGTTTCCGCAATTAAATGTCTTATGTTTCATACTTAGGACACCTCTAGGAGATAAAAACTGGATAACACCGGTCTTCGACCAATTCACGGACAAGCCATTGGCTCTAAACCAATTTAAGAGTCGCTTAAGGTCTTCTTTAACCATCTGTTCTACCTCTTGTGGGGAATCGCCTACAAAGAGTGCTGTGGTATCATCAGCAAATAGGGTCAGTCGGCCGTGTTGATAAATATGTTAAACAGCAGTGGGCCGCCGATATTCCCTTGAGCCCTTCCAACTGATATGTTCTCGACATCTGAAAACTTCTGCCCAATATGTACCATTTGTTGTCTCTCTGACATAAAAGAACGTACCCACGATTGAACACGTTCGTCAGCTCCATAAACTCTTAGAGTGGTTATTAGAATATTGATGTCAACGGTATCAAACGCCTTTCTCAAGTCAACAAAAAGAGCAGCAACCGTTTTCTTCTTCTCAAGACTTTGACGGACGTCATCTACAAAGCTCATAACAGGGACGGTGGTGGACATTTTAGGGCGGAATCCAAACTGTCGGCGATTGAGTACATTATGTTGTTCAAGATGGTCTCTGAGTTGTTCGAATGTGCATTTCTCAAATACCTTAGAGATTGGGGCCGGTATGCTGACTGGACGGTAGTGTTTTCTTTTGCGAGTCGGTCACCAGATATAAGAAGCGGGATGACGCGATATAATTTAAGCGCTTTGGGGTATTTACCGGCCGCAATTGACAAATTAATCAGATATGATACGGGGTCAGCAAAAACACGGCTGCTCTTTGCAATTCCTGGGATGGAATTTGCTTAGGTGCAACTGAGCATATCTTTGTCTTGCGTAAAAGATGTGCAATCCTTAGAGTATGGACTGGCTGAAATGAGATCTCTGTTGTTCCACGAGGAGAGACATCGATGGGCGAGGAGACACAAACGTTTTCATATACTATTGATTTAAAATAAGTAGTTAAAAAGTTAGTTGTTAAATACATTTACAATGCGAGAGGGTGGTACTGCAGTTATATGAGCTTTATTTCTTGTGTTTAACTCCATAATTTGCATGTGATTGGTGAACAAATGTTCTTCTTAATTGTATATTTTTTTACCAACTTATGTTCAAGCAATGTTGACCTGTTTGTTAAATAGTGCGATGCGTGGGAAACACCTGCATTATGCGCGCACCTGCGAAATTAACCTGATTATTTAACCAAACGATTTAATGAGTCAGTGTTCCGTTTGTTCTAAGATTATGGCTTGCACAAAGCACATTAATTGTTGTTTGCATGGCGGACGGACACATTGTAAACTCAAATCGCATGCAACATATTTGACGGTTAGTGGATGTGCTTCGCGACTCAATATATATTACTGAACACATTTGAAAAGCTTTTTATACCTACCTTTTATCTAAGTAAAGGATCTTCTTATAATGTGTTATAAACAGTTTATCGATTATGTCTTTAAAATTACTTGTTATTTCTATTGTTTCTAGCTTGTTTTATTCTTTATTGAATTCCGAAATCATAACACTTTACCTTGCGACCGTACAATCTAAATCCCCCGAACCCTCGTTCTACAAATTGAACTTGGATGGAATTGAATTGTTAGTGGATGTGCTTCGCGACTCAATATATATTACTGAACACATTTGAAAAGCTTTTTATACCAACCTTTTATCTAAGTAAAGGATCTTCTTATAATGTGTTATAAACAGTTTATCGATTATGTCTTTAAAATTACTTGTTATTTCTATTGTTTCTAGCTTGCTTTATTCTTTATTAAATTCCGAAATCATAACACTTTACCTTGCGACCGTAAAATCTAAAACCCCCGTACCCTCGTTCTACAAATTGAACTTGGATGGAATTGAATAGACTCCACATCATGCCATCCACACCACCCTCTTACGACACGCCTCCGTATGCTTCAATCGATGTTCAGTTTTAGTTTTTTTGGCCATGGCTATCTGCATGGCCTTGCCGTATATTCTGAACCAACTACCACAGATACGCTCTTTTTGCTTCCGCAAATGCCGGAACTAAATCACAAGCCGCCTAGCCGCAAGTCATTAATACAAGAATTCCCATTTTGTTCAAATATGCACTCAGTCAGATAAATCACATAAAGAGAGATATTAGCGCACTTTTGTATCTACAATAGTTGTCCACAACGCCTCGGGGTTAGTACGCAAGTTCTACAGCAGAATGATTTGCTGTTTCGTCACTGTCACAATCAACTACAGGTTATCTTTAGGTGGTTTCGACAACTATCATAATTTAAAAAAAACGATAAAGTGGGTGGGCTTTAATGGAATGCGTGAGCCCATTAGACCCCGGGCCCGTAATGCAACCGAGTAGCATCCACAAGCTGCGAAACGTCAGCACAGCAGGCAAGACGATGAAACCATTGTGTGTATTGGATTGAACCTGTTGTAAACCAACCCTGCGATAAAGGGCTGCCTTGTTGACAGTTCGCCGCTCCGCAATAGCGTTAACTTCTTGCAGCATCTTGCCATCCCGATTACGATGTTTTCATCTTTCTTGCTGTCGTCATTCGTCAGTGTTCATTTTGACAACAGCAGCGGAGATATCATACTCCTTGTCGACCGACGCCCGATCAACTGCTTGAATTGCTGCGATTTTGGTCCAAAGGCAGCGTCTACCGCTCTCGTCGCCGATGTAACTTCGCTACGATGCTCAGCTATCAATTGTGCGCTTATCAAATGCGTGTGTGTTACTTTATATGGTGCAATTTGTCAAGTGCGCACCAATGCTTCATTGTTCAAACCAGCTGTCGGGGCAATATGTTGACTGCGGTGGCAACATGGGCAACCAGTGTTGCCCCCGGCGGGGGGGTGCGTTTACCTTTCAGTCAATTTCAATGAAAGGATTATGGTGATGATGATGATAGCGATGATCCTAATAGTAATGGCGATGACGACCAATGCAACAACATCAACACAATGGCAATCATGAACAAACGACCGTTAGTAGAGGTAGAGATATTGCTCACCTCCCCCGTGCCATCTGTTATCGCATCTGTGGGGGATGTGTTCACTTTTCACAACGATAAACGATGTTCTCAAGATCCGCCCAAATTCGTCTTTGAACGAGTGCGTCCATGCGATGAGACGCTGACCACCACTGATCTGGCGCGGCTGCCAACCAGCCAGCCAGCACCGCCATAAGTAGCCCAGACCCGAGACATGCGCGCTGATTCCCTCAGACCTTGTCGGCGCTTCTCGCGGTGGTGACAAGCCGCGACCCTGCGCGTGTTGAACGTATGTAGCACCTCCCGACGACACATCGAAAAAGCCACCTGTGCGCCCTCCCTCCCATATACACCAATCACCCCATCGGTCCTCTACCGATCTACAGCATCAGTACCAGCATTACGTATTTGGCATCCAGTTTGATACAGGGACGCGGCGCTGCGGCATTGATCTTGGACCCTGGTCACGTGTGCGCCGTCCTCATGTGCGAAATCCTTGCTCTTTGCCATCGCTAATCGCCTTCGGAGTCGACTTGGTGGTACCGGCAACGTCCACTAACCGCCAAACAGTTCGAGTTCTGGTCGAACGCCGAGTATTCTAGTGGACCATCTACGCATCTTGATCCTTGAGAGCCTAGATACGCTACGGTGCTGCTAGCAGCATTGGTGGTAGATAATCTGCTTCGCCATTCGCTTGGCAAGGTCAGTGCGTGAGCTAGTGGCCGAGTGACTGAGGGTTCTCAAACGTGCAGCAGCTTATCGGAATAGCAGCGGTATTTGCTACAGTGACGATATATTTGGAGCGCAGCAAGAGCAGCAGTAACAAAACCAAGTAGTTATTCTACCTATTATCATCATTGTTGTTGTTGCTGCCGCTGTGGGCGCAGTTAGCGCAGTGGTAGAAGCGGCAGTGTCACACGTATGCGCAAAAACATCGGAGTGCAGCTGAGAGCATGACGTCGCCGTCGCGGTTGTTGTTGTTGGTGGTGCTTCTTGCATTTGTGCTATGTTTATGGCTGCCAGTTGGAAAAGCTCAAATGAACGGCGCACTTGACCCGATAATGGGCGATTTTTCGACACGACGTTTTAAGCCGCCGTTTCCGGCAACTACCGTCGAAGTGACGCCCAAGTTCAAGGTCAGTTAGCGTTGAAAGCAAACAAGCAAGCACAATCTCGCTGGTTATGATAACACCGCCGTTTCAAACAATTCACACATTGAGAGTGCACTTGCCAATCATATCAGTAAGGTTATAACTACAGCACTAAAAGGATGAAACAACATATATATATATATATATATATATATATATATATATACATACATGTATGTGTATATTATTTATGCATAATAATTTATATGTTACCTTTGACCTTCACTGACGTTTCGAACTCACATAATAGCTTAATTACTAAACTTGAACAGATTGTGTCTAACTGGGCAAACTAAGCAATAAGGGCGTATCGTCTGATGGGTTGATGAATGCACCCAAATCGTTATTTTTTGCTGTAGAACATATTATTTGCCACTGTTCGAGTCAACATTTACAACACCTACAAATAAAATACACGGTGCACAAAATAAGGTAATACTGCAACAAACATCAGCAGGCAACGTAATGCACCAGAAAAACACGAGCATTCATAATTGAATGGTTTCTGAAAGTTGTTTGAAGCTCCGCTAATGGTGAATACATAATTGCAGACGTCATTCAAGGAAACAGACAAAGTGATCCGATTGGTAAACACTTAGTCTCTTATTCCATCAATATTACACAAACTCAGATTTGATAACTATACAAACCCTATATTGATAATAGTATTCGACATCCGAGTCTGTTAAACTGTAACTAGACATCCGATTTTGTAAAACTGTAACTAGACATCCGATTTTGTAAAACTGTAACTAGACATCCGATTTTGTAAAACTGTAACTAGACATCCGATTTTGTAAAACTGTAACTAATTTTCCAAAAACCTTTAAAATATATCTAAAAATGTTCAAGCTTAGTCGGACGGAATCGGTCACGCCTGAGAGAATATCTATTCGCTCCGGGTAGAATTAAACGTGGCTAGTAAGCAATACGTATGTATGCAGGACGTATGCAATTGCGCCGCCCAAGCAGTCTCAAGTGAATGGCCGAACCTACGTATTGGTGTAGAACAAGCATAATATCTTAAAGAAACAATTTGGCAAAACGCAAACCGCCTGTTGATCGATTTCATTTTTATTTGACCGTAGATATTTTGTGGACACCACTAGCAATACACGAAAACTCACTGCAACCAAATATATTATCTTGCTTATTTATTTTAAATGCGTTATTCAGTATAGCGAGTCTTGCACTGATATGAATGTCTTTGCTCTTCTGTGATTGTTGATACAATATCTCTAATATCTAACGATCAAGTCGTGCAAAATGCTAAATATGTGTATATCATTTGCATACGTTTTAGGTGGTCTCAGAACGCGGTCCATTTGCTATATCGACGGGCGTTTCATTTCCGATTGAGTTCGAACTCAGCTCTGAGCCCGAGGCCGTCAGAGAACTGGATGAGCCACCCGAAATGAACATGGGAAAACAGAGCATGTTTGCCAACTTTCTAAGGATGGGTAAGTACACGTACAGCATTCGACATGGGTGATTCTGCATGCAATATGGCACATCTGCGCACCATAATATCCTCTGCAAAAGTTAAGAATATGAGCAGAGGAAATATTTTTATTTCTGGTGGATTTATGCGCGGACACTAGTAAAACGGGGTCGTCCGTTAGTAGTAATATGAGTGATGATACTTTTACCGTAGGAATACCAACTTCTATATATGATTGCCTGAGGGGTTTCTTCAGTTTAAGAGAATGTTTGTGAACCCCAGATAGAGATGTATGATTCATTACCTGATGCCTTTAGTAAATATCAATGAGTTATTGAGTTAATGAGCCGAATAATCCATGAGACCAAGAGTGGGCCTTAGTGCGCTGATTAGGAACACAGGATGCATACGCGCTCCAACATTTAATAATGCTAGCCATACTAGCAGATACACTATATACGAGTGCGCATGGTTTCGATTTTTAGCAAATGTTCAAGTGTCCAAATAAACAAGCAATTCAGCAAAAAAAAGTGTATACAGAGCTAACTAGCTGAAATTTATTTTGTATTGTACCATGTTCACTGATGCTAGGTACGATACAGACATGACGAACAAATTATTGTCCGCAGAACCTGCCTGCTATATATATATATATATATATATATATATATATATACATATATTGTGTTTACTCGCAAAATAAAGTCTTCCACAGGATGCTATATATAAATACCTCAACAAGCTCAGGCAATTTTCATTTTTTTCACAGCGCTCTGATTCTGGTTGCTGCAGAGATGTTGCTGTATCGCGCTTTGTTTTTTTTGTTGCTAGCGCGTATACGGCTATAGGGGCCAGCAGGGACATGTATTATTTCTCATTTAGGAAATAATGTTAAACATAATATATATATATATATATATATATATATATATATATATATATATATATATATATATATATATATATATATATATATATATATGTATATATAGTATATGCACCATAATCACCCTGATTGTGCACAGTAAATCTTAGGCAAGACACGTACACGGATGGCAAAGAATAAGCCCATGTTGAAAAATGAGTCAAAGGCGGGGTTCTGTAGGGTAAAACTTGTCCATCGTATCTTGCAGATCATCAAATAATGGGGAGTAAGCATTTCCCGGTGACGAAAACTGCGGCAAAATCAAAAACCAGCGGCTCAGCCGTGCCAACGAAAAGCAGTCAGGGTAAAGGCGACACGCCGAACCAGTTGTCGACGGCAGGAAGCGCCAGTTTCAGTCGCCGAAACAGAGCCCTGAAGGTCGCGCCTCGTGCCGTCCAGGAAAGATTGCAACTGTTTAAAGGTAAGCTTCAGAGCACGCGTGAAGAAATTTATATAGTAAAACGCGGCTGCGGCTAGATAGAATGTGGCCGCTTTATGACATCGAAATAATTGCCCTGCAAGTATAATCTGTTGGCAATGTGAGCCATGCTGGATAATTTTTGACTTCGACATACGTCTAATGACGTTAGTATAGTTAAATATATCTGTGCCTGTATGTATATATATATATATATATTCATGGTGTACGGATTTTTTTGAAGATCGATATAGGAAATTGAAGAGCTCGTTAAAGAAATCTATTTTCCAATGGAACATGGTCTCTGAGAAGTCTTGTTCCGGAGTGAGAATGATATTACTAAAATCCGTGACAACCCGACATAGAAGCACAAAATGTGTAATTGCGAGACAACCAGTTCCCCTATACATTCCCCTATACATACAAATTAAGCGATCTTCGTGTTCGTGAGAAAATTGTGCTTCTTCTGAAGAGCATATAACGGCGGCAGAAGAAAATGCGACATGGTCGTTTAGGAGAGGATTTGCAAAATTTGAAGTTATTTTATTAGCTTTTACGCATAATACCCCAAAAACGGCAAAAACGGCGATAATTTTCGTACCAAGTCTACGGTGATCCGATCCGTGGTTGCGGAGTAATTAAAGTTTTCCGGCGGTCATGTCGAGATCCACTAATCGAATCGTAGTATAGTTGGAACCAACATGATTGCCGTGAATCGCATTTGCCTGAGGGTGTTAGTTTTGAGCGCTGAGTAGTCGTAGGGTTATGCTTTGAGGTATTGGGCATGAAAGCTAGTAAAAGAACTTCCATTTCTGCGCATTCTCTCCTAAACGACCATGTCGCATCTTCTGGCCGGTGTTATATGTTCTTCATAAGAAGTAGAAATTTTCTCGCCCAATACCTCAAAATCATAACTCTTCGACCATTCACAGCGCTCAAAATTAACATATTTTGCAAATGCGCGTTTCATGACGATTATTTGGTACCAATATATGGCAATGCAAGCCGTAATTGTGAAGTAATTAATATCTTTCAGAGGGCATGTCGAAATTAAGTGTATGGAGAAATTACGAAGAGTGATTTATCAGATGGAGTAAGTAATTTATGCATGAACTCAGTCTCGATATGCCCCCCGGAAAACTTTAACTACTCACGAACGACGGATATCATATATTTGGTAACAAATTAATCGTCCTGAAATGCACAATGTATGTGTGGGCGCTGTGAATTGTCAAGAGGTTATCATTTTAAGGTCTTGGCCGTAAAAGTCAATAGAACTTACATTTTTGCGAGTTTTCTTCTAAACGACAATGTCGCATCTTCTAGTCGGAAGAAGCAGAATTTTCTGACGAACACGACGATGTGTTTAGTTAGATTAGCTGTATAAAATGCTTCTCCATTGAAAAATATATCTGCTTTACCGACTCTACAATTTCTTATATCGATCATTAAAAAGATTCCGGACACCCTGTATATACCTTTTTATTCAACTAAACTGGATATGCACAATCTACTTGAAATTCTATGTCATAACGTTAATTGATAGATCAAAATTTACTAACTCCATGGTTGTATTGCATACTACATGATCCATCGCTGAACTTAAAATTGCGGTATTTAGATTTTTCGCCAAGCAAATAAAAAAAAGCACAGAAAGTATTATATATATATTTATATTTACGCTTTAAGTTATTGTTAGTTTTGCTGTTGATGCCAGTTTGTTAGTATTTATAATTTGTTTCACAGGGCAGGTCAAAGCGGTGCTTAAGTCGGAACGACTAGGTATTCACAGCCTGTACGGCTGTGCAATGGCAGAGAGCGTTCTTAAGTGGCCGTCACTTTTCTAGAAAAGTTTGGTAATAAACTTAGTCAGCCATATCTTGCGTTGTCTGGCGTGCCTTAGGGAAGAGGCCTATAGCCTATTCTGAATACTATCCATTTGTTTTAGACACAAACAGGTGCCTGCCATCTAAAGCCAAGTATTCTATTATTGGTAGATTGCCAAATCATCGCATGCAATTCCAAACTTTGCTTGCATGTTTCTGCGTTCAGCAAGATTCTCCTTAAAGGAGTATAAAGACTGAGAGCAACACATATAGAGAATATTATACGCACACATTGCACCCCACACCCCTTCATAGAATAACACAAATGATTTTCTGTTAATGTTGTTGTCATTACAGGCATTACGATGTCAATGTCACGAGTCGGTCTCGCGGGTGAGCAGTGTCTTCTGCGGGCGATTTGCGAAGCAGCAAAGTTTCCTCAGTCCGTAGATGAAGGACTTGCCGGGCAAATTGTTACTCTTTTGCTTACGTGAGTTAACATCCTCAAAGCTCATCAAACCGCAATAGCTTAAATTTTTTTTACATGTTGTGAAGGAGAGTAATTGGTACAACCGCTGCTAATACATTTTCTACATTAACTGGCACAGACATATTGCGAAGGAATACAATCACATCTCGACAGTAATGTGGACTGCTGTCCGCCAGATGCCGAATCGAGCCTTAGAATGTGTTTTTAAGTTGACTTTGAATGTGCATGCAAGCTAACTGATATGTCACACGTGGCCGGATGTGCGTGTGTACTGTGCGAAAATGCACCTCGCAACATAATTGTTTTAGTTTCTACTGAGACCGCCGTCAACCAAAACCTGTCCATGAAACTAAAATCTATATTTATACTATATATCAAGTATGATTGGGACTAAGCTTGCAGAGATGCAAAGCGATTAGGTCGAAAACAGCAACTAACTTTTAGCGGCCTGTTTATTAATTACTTGCTGTGCTTTAACTAGCAAGTACGTACATATTTAATGGCCCAGCGTGCTTTTATGTCGCTAAATGCACATGTATTTGCTGTTACTTGACAACCTAACTGTAACGTGCTCACAAAAATACAGAGTCTTAGCTCGTACGTTCCGGAGCTATGGCAGAGTGTTCATATGTTTGCAATTTTACCTGACTTGAAAATGCGCATTTTCGGCTCAAATGTCGTTCCTGTATCCTGTCACGTAACAGTTCTCTTTTACCGCTGCTGCATGAATATGCGCACGGCTGTGCTTAGCTGCAACGTATTTGCTGATTTATAAATATGTTTACTGAACTATTCCCACAAAGTTTGTTTCCAATGGCAATGAATGCTAGACTTGTTTTTTCTGTTTTTTTTTCAGTTACTTGGTTGTTTTGGTTTCCGCAATTTTTTGCTTTGGTGTTGATGTAATGAGTTGTTTGTTGTCTAATCTGTTTCTTGACTGCAACTTGTCTACTGAATTCGTTTAAGTAGAGATGATAATGAATGTCATCGTTAATACATTCAGGCTAAAACGTACTATATTATGAAAAACTGAAACAATACATGCATAAAGACCTTACGACCTCACGCGCCACCGAGAAAAAGCACGGCGTTTTGCAGTGTTCTGATCTTATCACTCAGTGCTCGTCCATTAGAGTCGACCTTTTTTCTACAGGGGGCCAGGAACCAGAATGCATATTTATATGTACACCCTTTGGTCTGAGTAGTGTGGGACTCTCAAACCCACTAAAAGCTTGGTGGTCCCCCTGATCTACCTGACCGGGATATTTGCGGTACTACTTCAGTGCACGTAGAGAGTTGCTGGTTTGGCTTTCAGACCAGCGACTCCCACATCATCGCATGGAGCGTTGCCGCCTCTCTTCTGTCATCGTTGTCTTTGCTGTCGTAAGAATCTCCACAAAACCATTTTTTTGAGCAGAGTATTGCCGAGAGTGGATCTCTTGTCGTACGGCTCTACACGTTTAGTCGAGATCAGGTTGTCTGCCTCGTGATATCGACAGCCCTGAATGCGATCGAAGCGTGTGATCGTCATTATTTGTCTCCCCGGCATAGTACAAAACACACATGTCTGCCTCAGTTTTCCCGATCTTCACCATATAGGTCTGGAAGCTGCCATGACCGGGTTAGGTAGTACGTGGTTTCCGCGTACTTGCATCGGTACCATTTCATGAAATCGGGGATTATTGACTTCGCCCACGATCCTGGTGCCCCTCAATCCGCTCCAGCCCACTTAGCCCCTCGCCAGGTTCTTCTTTCTTGTGATGTGTTTTCTAATTGCCTGATCCCGGTACAAGGGTTCTACTTAGTTGTCAGCGCAGCTGATCCCACTGATTACCCGTAGCGTCTCCTACAACAAACACGGCATTATGCGAACCACTATCCATGGATTCCATCGGTCTTTGAGCCAGTCGGTCTCCAAAATGGCCATTCTATTCGATTCCCGTCGCTAGCTTTTCGTTTGTCGGCCTATATATCTGCGTCCCCCTAACTTACCTGTCTATATCGTCACAATTACCGTTGTCTTGGTGTTTCGTCTCTCTTTTTTTTGTGTGCAGAATTCCTGAAAATAACGCGCAAGAGATGCGAAACTACAACAGCGCAGCGGAACTCGGAAGGATGAGAAACTGTACAACCTACAACGATTGCCCGGTGTCCGTCTTCGACGTGGTGACATTGTCGTAGTTGGGGTGCACAAGCGTCCCGCCGTGGCCTAGAGGATAAGGGGGCCGCGGTTGGGAGCGTAAGTAGCGCTTAGTTGGTCAACTTCATGCTGCTGGCAGCGTGGTCGCCGAATAATCTTATGTATTTTATGTATTTATCAGCAAATCTTCGGATTTTCGAAGCTTTGCTTGCAGTTCTGTGGTGCGTGTATACGGGTTATACTAATAGGTAAATTTGAGACTAAATACATTAATAAGTAGGTTTAAGAATAAATAAATAAATGTTGTTATGTCGAAAAGGTATGTAAATTATGAACTCTGGTGTCTTGTTTATAAACTAACCCTTAACAAGCCCGCTCAAGCCCGCTCTAGGTTGCAATTTTTGCCTCGTGTTGTGGTCCAGATTGTTGGCGTAATTCGTTACTGTACGCTAACCTTCGAACAATCTAATTTTTATTCTGCAATTTTTGTTTTATTTCATATATTTGCCAGGCTGATAGATATACTCGTATTTTAATAGTTGCAATGAAATCGTTGTTGCAATAAAAATTGCAAGCATGTAACATCTATTGTGCAAGGTGGAGATGGGTAATAAGCCTTAGGCCTTAGGCGCCATCAACACTGCGGCAATGCGGTCTAGCCAACTCAACTAGTAGGCGCCGTACCATCGAGGTCAAGGCCGACTTCTTCCGCAAGCTGGTAGAGATTTCCCGAGTACGATTCGAGCAGGATGGCGATTATATCGTTGGAAATACGGCGTCGTCTTCGCAGTTCCCCTTCGTACCGGCATTTTGCCAGTTCAAGCTGTCCTCGCAGCGCAGGGTCGGCATTTGCGCCTGCACGTAATGAAAAAGTATACGTGTATTTGAAAGAAAAGTCCAAGAACAATCTTCGATTTGAATTTAGGCTTTTGCTTTTAGTGACAGAACGGCTGCCGCTCTATACAAGTATATCGGGTTCTCTTACGGTTGCACGATCAAGCGAATAGGTATTCGATGTGGTCAGAGAGCACATCAGGCTTGCTGGTGATCACCTTCAGATGCGTAACGTGACATCTGGTGCCCAGTTTTAGGCTACGATGACTACATAGTGCGTTTTTTTTTAATTGTTATTAAATTTAATTGTTGTTAAATTAGTAAAAACCTATGTTCTCGCAAGTATAAGTGTTGTCTTACGTTTTGTAATCTGACGATAATCATATTTATATATATATATATAGAGTCTAAAATATATGGTCTTAGCGCTTATATAAAGCAAAGCGTTTTATACTAAGAAGCAATTTCGTGTGCTCATGCAAACTGTGAACTAGTTTTTCTAATTGGAATTAGAAAAGGTAATCAAATAACAAAAATGTACGGCGTACGTGCCGAAAGCTTTCAGTCCCATTGCAAGCATCGAGACATATTTTTTGAATGTAATTATGTAGTCTGGGAACGCTCATCGCATGTTTGTAGTTACTAAAAAAAAGAGTCTTACCTACCGTTTGAGTACAATGAGTTTATCTGCTGCGATAGGACCGCTATATCGTTCTTGAGTGCCGTCGTACGCGCCGAGCATTCATCCGCCGACATTTGCTTTTCGAGAAGGCACATTTGACTTTGGAGAACCTTCATCCGCTCTTGTTGGCTCTACAATGTAGATCATTCTCATTATATATACACCCTCCTAGGGACATTTAATATTATTCCACTAAAATTCACGCGTGTGTATTCATTTTTCTTTTAATTAACAACGTGCTTTCTTAAGAGAATTGCATTACATAATACTCAAGATACCGGTGAAATAGTGGCGTAAGAGATTTAAAAGCGCTACGTTTATTGGATCAATCGCATGAAGCATATAGGACACAAGTATCTAATATCAAGACCTAAAACACATACATCACTACAAAAGCTCACATCGTAAGGACACCTAAATATGGCAATAAATATAACGAAAAACAACGGGTAATATTTAAGAATTATGACAGAGCGGTTAGGTCACGATATCAGCAGTTGCAGGGGCAACACCATTCATTATAGAACGTCTTTTTCAGCAGAGTTTGCTTGATAATCGGTGCCTCGTATAAGTAACTGAATTGGCACTTTATATTATCTTTGTCGCCAAGAAACAGTGGCATTATGCTTGCACTAAGGTCACGTTGTAAGGCTGTCTTAGTATGCTTCTCTTGCCTGGTAGAGTTCCTTGAGGGTGCTGTATTGTCGGTCAAGGTCGGCCAGCTGTTCTGGAGGCGCCTCAGGTAGATCTCCCTGATAGAGGTGGTATACCTTCTGTTTGCCATAGGCCTTTTCCACTATGCGGCCGGCAGCTACGAGCGTGTCCAGAGCGCGCTGAAGAGCTGCTTTGCCTACAGCTGGTGAAATTTGCAGCGTCGTCACACAAAAGCAAACCGTACCGTTTCGACTGCATTAATGGATTCCATCTTGTTAGCTGTCTTCTGCGCCAAGTGGACTGGTGTAGCTTTTACTAACGACTTCGTCTCATGATGCCTGCTTACGTTTAAACAATTACCGATATAGACATGCAAGCAATCACACAGATGCAATAAATATATATATATATATATATATATATATATATATATATATATATATGCATATTGCATTTAGAAGGGCCTTCAAAGAGGCCCCGGCTTACCTTTGTGCAGGTTGAGATAGATGTCAGCCAGGCTGTAAGGCCGATTTTGCCCGCGAAGATAATTGAACACGGTCTCTTCACTGGGATCCGTCATATTCGTAACAAATTCACTGCAGATCGAAAATCAGACAGCATGCTACGCATAACGCGCCGCAAGATAGCTAGTATTGAACGATCAGCTGCACTCACGCTGAGATGAACAGTGCGAAGGTAATACGAGTAAAGTAGCGGTGTCGTTGTTGTAGGCGAATTCAGTTTCCGAATTTAGCTGGCGCCTAACACACTCTTCTATTTTTCTCCGGTTTGCTTCGGAGTAGCGATATATATATATATATATATATATCATTCGTAACACAGTAATAAAAATGCAACTGGAAAGGATCATCCATATCCCATAAATGAGTCGGTATGTTTGCTCGGACTTAAATTATTTTAATATGTTTTAATGATATGATAACAAGTGTTCTGCAGCAACAACAGCGGCAGAAGAAGCAGAAGGAGAAGCCAGCAGCATGACGTCGCTACTCTACCGCAGTCGTGCGACCCCAGTTGTGGAATCAATTGACTTACAAAGATAGTCAGCGCAGATCAGTTGGATAAGGAAGGCGTACAATGGGTGACGAAAAGAGAAAGCTTGCTGGCGAGAGTAGTGATGGACCATTAGCAGCCCAGAGAAGCACGATGGATGTCTGGGACTGAGGTAGAACGACGCCCTCAGAGACTCAAGCGAACGACAGCGAAAAAACGCGATACCAATACGAATAGGAAGCGCCGTTCATTCCAAACAGAAAGTGCAGATAAAGATCTGCGTGCAGGATGGGTTTATATTGTGTGTTGCCTATAAAGGTCTTCCGCTGGCAGGGTTTTGGCGTAACAACTTCGGCGGAACAGCTACGTGATTGGCTAACCCTGAGGCCATCCCGAGCTCCGCCGGGTCAGACAGGGGCATACGAAGAGCTTAGTGATGGGCATATTTGAATAGCTAGACAGCAATGACGCCTTTCGCTCCCAACTGCAAAATTTTGCTTTGAAATGGTGAAAACTTGTCTGGGGCTTTATAGCTAGCTATAAAACACCTCCCTGAGCATCCCGATCCCCAGATAATTGCTGGTCGTAAGGCGCTTTATTGCCGACAAAGAACAACCTAAATGAAACTGTTTATAAAGAGTACGCACCGGTACGGAGAAGAGGAGGAGGTGCGTATTCTTGAACGAGCAGAGCGCGAACTCCATGACTTCATTGTTCGCCGACAGAATATAAGCATGTATAGAATGGCAGGGGAGCAGTTGCGGCAGCATTTTACTGCCCTTCTGCTTGATGCAAACGCCCCAAATGCGGGGGCGTTTGCATCAAGCACAGCACATTATTTTGCTGTTTACAGTGGAAGAGGATAGGCAGATCCTGCGCGACCTATTCAATAATAAAAGCAGTGGTACTGATGGGATCTATTACAAACATTGGGTTCCGTCGTCTAATGAGGTACTGAGCGGGGCACACAAACCCCCAGGCTTGGGTACACAATGGCAAGCTGACTCTGCTATTCAAGGGCAAAAACAGAGACAATGCGAACAATCCAAATATCCATTGTCGACGCACGAAATAAAATGTTCGGCAAAATTTCCAACTGTGGGGAAGAGCCTACCTCTGAAACAATTGGGGTTTAGAAAGGGTCGAGGTACACAGGACGCGATGCATGAGCTTCAATCGGAACCTCAGCGGGTGTTGGCTGTATCCGGGGATCAATTATGCGCCGTCTTTATCGACTGTATTTAGGCCATCGGCAAAGCCCCCGTAACTTACTTGTCGACTTATTTCGGCACGCTAGAGTGGGTGGTTACCTTCTACGAGTGTTTTCCAGCTCATTTGATGAAGACCGCCTGGAAATAAACGTAGGGAATGAGCGCACCTTGCAGCTGAGTCAAAACGTGGGAAACTCTTCTGGGGCCTTCTCAGTTGCCGGACTTTATTTTTACTTATCGCAGACTTAGCCTGCCATATGCGGTAGGAGTTTAGAAACGCCGTCGTCGTTATGTATACGGGTGACATAGTAGTGGACCACCAGGACTGCGGTGCCCTCCGTCGAATCGTCGGCGACGTAGGAACTTACGAAAGCCATCAAATTTCACCGTGGAGATTGGCTGCAGCAGACGTAATAGACTCCAAACAGAGGTGTTAGTTCCTCAATTTACACAGAGGTGAGAGTCCTTCGAAAACTGTCTCTGAGATGCTTTTGAGCTTAAGATTATATCAATGTTGAGCTACAGCCTTAGCAAAGTGTGGAGCCACCTCTCAGCGGCAAATTTGCGCAGCTAGAAAAATGCTTCACAACATATATGAAACGTGCTCTTTGCTTGTGGCGGAAGGCTAGAAACCGATTTGTGTACCTGCTAGTAGGTTGCGGAGGGCAGAAGCAGGCTTAGATTACCTATTACAAATCCATTTCTCGTTGGAGCGGCAGGAAAAGTGTCCGAGGCTTCGGCACTAGTAGCGCAGTTAATTAGTTGTGCCTCGCCAGGGAGCTTTAGGATGGAATGGCATGTACTAGACGGCACCTGTACACAAGGTACATTGTGAATGTCTACCATAAGGATTTCACCAAGTTGGTAATCAATGTCGCTGCAGCTTCTTCTTGCCGACGAGCGCTAACTACCACGCAGCGCACGGCGGTCTCTACTATTTTTCGTCCGGTGCCTAGACGGCCGCTGAAATGTGCAAATTTTCTATAATGAGCAGATTATATGTACAATTATATGCCATCTTATTTTGCATACTTTTTTTATGTATAAAAATAGTACAAATAATTTTATGTTTATTTTTCGTTTATTACAATATGCATGCGGGGCACATATTACGGAAGATTAGCTATGCCAATGGGCCTAGCGGGTGTGTATTGTGACAATCACGTGTCCGCTTCGTCTAGGCTAGGCCGACACCACTTCAGAAGAGTGCCACGAACGGAGGCTGCGTTTCCACGTTGTTGTCAAGATCCAGACGTCGTTTAAAAAAGGACGACGATCTTCTATCACCGGTTGACGTATTTAACATAGTGCCGACTTTGCGAATTGCTGTCTGGTCCGAACACCAGGAGCACCCAAGGTCTCAAACGCGAGAGGCCAGAATTCGTGGGGATACCCAATTTATGAGTATTTTCTGCAAGGCGGGCTGCATAATCAGCTTCGGATGCGCCACCACCGACCATAGAAGGTGCTAGGGAGTCGGTAAATTGCATGCTTAATGGAAAACACACATTCATCATCAATACGTTTCTGGGTTTGTAGCCAGATCTGGTACACTCATTGAATGCAGGAAATACGCGTTGCTAGGATACGCGCACGACTTTCATCTTTCGAATTTGAAACTTTGGGCGGGCCGGGTTCTATCACGGGAAAGTTGATTCGCCAACTGGGCAACTGGGTTCAGCTTGTTTCCGCTTCCGATGATAAGCGTGCGTACGAGTTCTTACGCCAAAGGTTCTCATCAAGGTACACAGGTACTCTATATATATATATATATATATATATATATATATATATATATATATGTATATATATATATATATATATATATATATATATATATATATATATATATATATGAGACCCCTAGTTTATATGTATATCATTCATTTGTGCAGCGAAGTAATTATCGCTCATAGTGATATATGAAAGTGAATAAAGAAATCGCGAACAATTGAAGTTCCTCACAGTGTGTATTCTAGAAATATGATGATGACTTATATATATATCTATATTCTCCTAAAATTGTTTTCCAAAAAAAATACAGTATATAACTTTATTTTTACCCTAATTTGTACACTTCAATACGTCTTTCTAACTCTCTCTCCATCTCTCTCTCTCTCTATATATATATATATATATATATAATTCAAAAGCGTGGGAGAAAAAACGAGCCACTCATTAGAATATGTCATCGCTGCTTTTATTAGATGTATGTTAAACATGGTTATATACAAGATGAGATTCAACGATCAACTTATATGTATATATATATATATATATATGGCGTTTACAAATATTGTGGCAGTTACACGCTGCTTACTTCTGCCACTAGCTGCCTCTTTACCGGGTTAAAATGATTTAATGATTGATTTATTAAAAACATGGAATTGTTAGGTGGTACAAAAAGTACACACTTGTGGAACCGATAATCACGCTTTCATCAGCAAGTGCATTGGCAGTACATAAAATGCTCCCTTACATGGCGACTCACTTTGTACTATTACCGGGCTTGATACGCCCGTCGAGAAAAAATGAGGGTCATAGTAACCATATGGCGTTTCAAAGTAATCGTTTTCATTGTTTGTCTGAATATCGGTCCAGGAATGGTATATTCAATTGGAGTGATATAATTTAAAAAAAAACGGGCGTCAACAAAAAATTGGCATAAATTAAATCACTTTCGAAATGTCTTAGTAAGTATGAACTTGTGCAATTGCCAGGACGACGAGACAGCGGAATTAACGTAGTATATACACACACACACATGTATGCAAATAAATAGGACAATAAAAGCACATACACATAACCTATAGCGCACCCACATATACACGAGGTGAAATTGTGTAATAATGTTTATACCCAGAAGTCGTTTTGGGCTGAAATACAGATGCCGCCAGATGTATACCAGATACATACGCGTTACACCAGGGGTGATTCTCACCCTGTCCAGTATCCACGAGATCCAGTCTAGATTGATTGCATAGAATACCCCCTTTCTAGCTGGTCGGCTATTTCCAGGTGTGCCTTATTCGCATCATCAGTTCGACTGCATTCGACTGCATACATAATCAGCAGATAGCAGAAATCACAATCTCTGCTTCTGACGTTATCCTGTGTACTTCTTTCGAGGTTGTTGGTTTCAGTAGTACACCGTTATATACCCATATTGCCAGTACTTTTACACACACACACACAAACTGTTATCACTTCGACTACTTGGGCCCGCCGCGACTCTTAGCTTCACTAGTACTCATTCGAACTGTATGTTTAGTTACAGTTAACTACGTAGTTAACTACAAAGGCAGTTCCTTCTTTCATCTTTTACCAGGTTGTTCGCCTTCCACAGAGTGCTAACGGCTATTCTATTGGCGAGGAATGAATGCCATTCCCTTGGCACGACTTGTGAGATGAGATATGCTTATTTCTTTTTCTTCTTCTTCTTCTTCTTGTAGGCAATCTTCTCACACCCGCCGAGCAAACGGCCCGAGCCATATCTGTGTGGCAACGACAACAGACACCATCAGAACGACAGAAATGTAGGATGGCGGACCCGCAGTTTGACCGGCGTGGCTGAACACAGGGCAATACGGACACTGGTACGATCCGCATACGTGGCAAATAGACATTGCGTACAGGTGGTACATTTCGAACATGGACTCGTTGAAGCGCTCTGTCGAACGACGTATTGCCCGCAGGTACCAAGGACATAGTACAGAACACCACCACGTAAAACCAATCGACAAAAGAGGCAAAAGAAAATGTTAGCAAGAGGTACAGCGATATGATACACTTTCGACAATTCTTCTTTAGATTGGTTTTAAATTAAGATAGCCCAAGCGCACTTTCTTGCACTAACGTTAGGTCTAGTGTACATTTTGCAAACATCTGATAGAGTAACTCTCTTGTGATTGTATACTTCTTTTGGAACTTTATTTTATTATTCTATAGCTACCCTCTACGTTAGAGCCTGCTTGCCTGAGTTACGGCTATTCAAAGCTTTTCGGCAGCAGATACAGTTTACGGCTGAATGCACAGCATTCACTAAATATGCTCTTGTCTGTCCTCTTGTACCGTAGTCGGACTTATCAGGATTAAGAAACGAATTTGAATGGCATACTATTATTTATCGTTAGACGGTTCATGGAAATCTTTCAAAATTTAACCACATACAATTCCGCTGATATTTGTCATTTACTTTTTAGATTAGCAAGCGAAAAACGAATGACTAGCAATTGAGCTGACTACTGATCAAGCAACGCAGCTAGCCGTATATATATATATATATATATATGTATATAGATATATATATATATATATATATATATATATATATATATATATATATATATATATATATATATATATATATATATATATATATATATCCGTCGATTTTAGTTGCTACGGATCTTGTTATAGGTTCTTGGGATGCAGGTGCCATTTTTGAAGTGAATGCCCATATAAAAGCCAAGCCAAGTCAAATGACTTTTTATGCTAGCACTTTGGAGTGAACAATTGTCTCCGCACGCAGCCAAGTCATATATACGTATATGTGTGAGGTTTACCTGGGGCATAATAGTCGTAGACCTTGATAGAGATGAAGCGCGACATGTTAGCAATGGGATACCAGCGGTTGATAGTGAAGTCCACACAAATGGGCTCCTCGTCCAGCTGGTGACATAAACAAAAAGACAGATTAGGTTACAAATTGGAATATATAACATAAATCAATCGCGTGCGGTAATTATATTATTGCACATATTGGAACAAGCTCCCCCCAGATGTGCGCGCAACCTCTTCTTTGACAATATTCAAACAAAGTGCTATGCATATGCATTATAAACACTCCATACTAGCCTTTGATGGCTTTGAGGAGCTGTGAACCTATGTACAAATGTAAGCCACTCATGAGAATAATAAAACCTATTTATCTATCTATCTAATTCCGTAAAATCCGTTCGTTGGCAATTTGTTGAGTATGCCCTCTTGTATTTTAATGAAGTGTGTTATCGCAAGGAATTCTGTGTGGTTTTATCAAACTTTATCAACCTTAAAGGCGTTTCGTCATTTCCAGCTTGCACGTTTAATGCATCCAGCCCTTGCAGATTTGGAGAAGAATGGCAAATTTCGGTGTGGTGTAAAGTGCATTAACTGTTGCAGTTTTAAGATTTGGCGCCCGAAAACATTACTAGGCTTCTTGTGAAACGCGTTCAGGTACATATGTGTCGCCGCTTAAGCACTGCATTGCAAAAGTTTTATAGAAGTTGCGTGGCATTTTTCTCGTCTTTTCCTCATATTTCGCTCAAAACTGTCCAAGAGGCAGCGCACCTTGGAGATAGTATCGACAAGCGGGGGTCCTTGATAAATAACTTGTCTTATGTCTCAACTTGAGTGCAAGTGAGCTTGCTCCACACAACATAGAGTGCATATGCAGCTATTGACGCCACCTTAAGGTTAGAGAGTTAGGAGATGGCTGATTTTACCGAAACCTTCCTCTTACAGGGTAAAGACGATATCGCAATGACACTTTAAAAAACCCTCTTTGCGATATCAGACTCAAATGCGACAAGGGAAGACAACGGAAAGTCCTAACCCCAGATACGCGAATTGGGAAAAATATACGGGAGTAACGTTAACAAACAGCCTATCGGCTTTGCGAAGGGTCCATCAGTTCTAAACTTTATCGCCTTTGACTTGTTGGCAGTGATACATGTATAATTTTCCTTACAGTATTTTGGCCTCGTTTGGCTGTCACCTGCGTCAAGCATATGATAATCTACATACAAAGACTCGAAATGTGTTACGCCCGTGCAAGCACGGCTAATTAACACAACTATAAACGTAAATACACGTTTCTTACATGTGTTTGCGTGTGTGTCTTGTCTATTGATAGTCGGGACAATGGTGGTTCATTCTGGCTACATGTACTGTTGAAGTTGCACTTACTCTTCTTGGCTATAGCTATAGATAGTCGTAATATTACTTGTATTAATTTTGATATTTCTTTTCTTATTCTTATTATCCTAATTATACTTGCCTATACTCGAAATGCCTGCCCGGCTGTAAACAAAAATAAAACGTCATTACTCACATAGTCGAAGTAGAACTCCAGCTTCTTCTCCTGATAGCGCGCCTCGCGGACGTTACGTACTCTTCCGTAGCGGACGTAACTGTCGAGTCTCTGCTGTTGAACGTAATACCCTGAGGGTAGGTTGACCTCGAGAACGGCCATTCCACTGGCCATAGACTCCTCAAGGCGCGTCCACCGTTGACACGACCTGCATAGATACGATAGATATTGTAGATAGGTAGAGCGAGCGATTTTTCGAAGTGGGGTAATCGTTCTTGATGAGTAGAAAAGTCATTCGAGTATCAACGGCAGGTGGGCATTAAATATGCTTCGACTACTATGCGAGCCGATGACGTTGGATGCCATACGGCTCCATACTTAGTTATATAATGGATATATGCCAAATTTGATGATTTAGAGACAGTCAGACGGTTGACGAGAGAATTCAATCATTTAAATCATACGACAAAAGCGGTAGTTAGGTAGGCTAACCTCAGGAAAATTTATCGTTGTTGGGGCCATCGCCAGGCAACTTACGTTTGCTGCTTGGCGATGGCCAAGAGGTAGCCGTTACCGAAAACTCTAAACCATAGAATCATAACGAATCAAAAACTAATAAGAATTTATACGTGAATTTTGTGAATTGCTCTTACGTGAACGTAATGTGAGAGTTATTTCTGCCAAATGAGTATTGGCGGATATCGAGATCGAACGCTTTGGCCGGCGGTGGCGTGACGAGGTGCTTCCATGTGTCGATATTGTACTGTACGTGCATCTGCAGGATGGCTAGTCCAGAACCCTGCACCTTAACCAGGATGCCACCAAACGCGTTCGGGATCGTCAACGCCTGCCGTTTACTCAAATTGTCTTTTCCTGCGACGCGCACACAGGAAGGTCAACAACGAAACAGAGTTAACACGGTTGACCAGCAGACGTCACTTTCACGCGAGAAAAGCAATTAGCTTGAATTTTCATACATCATTTACTTTTCAATACAGTCCTTCAGATCGTTTCAAGAGTTACAGGTAAATGCCAAACTAGACTATTATCAGTCGCAAACCAGAAACATAATGGCAACTCAAGGGAAGATAATAGATATATATATATATATATATATATATATATATATATATATCTATATATATATATATATATATATATAGATATGTATAGATATATATATATATATATATATATATATATATATATCTATATATATATATATATATATATATATATATATATACATATATATATATATATATATATATCCATATGTTTATATAAGTGTTGCTGATAAACGAACATTTTTTGTCAACAGAGTAAAACATTGCCATAGATACATAGAGCACTTGCTCCGATGATGCCGGCCATGCCGACCACCTACTGATATGGAGCTCGCGGGTAAAGCCGGGCGTAGACGGAGCGTCAACGGTCACCGTCAGGTCGATGACGTCGCTCAGTCGGTTCTGAATCGTGTACTCGGTGAGCGCCTGCATCGCGATGATGGTGTCCTGCGTGCTCGACCAGCCGCTGTCGTGCAGGCGTTGGCAGTTCAGCCATTCGACCATCTCCTTCTGAACGACGGCGTTTCGCTTGACGAACGTCAACAGGCCGTAGGCCGTCGCCTCGACGTTCGACGCCTCGTACAGAGCGGGCAAACGCGGCTGCCGATACGGGCGCTGATTTTCGTATTTGTCGCGCGGCGGATCGACCTTCACCCGGCCCCAGTATCTGTTGTCGTCCGCGTTGGCGTATCGGCCGTAGTGGTGCAACGGTTGGCAAAGCAAGCATACAATTAAAAAAGCATTCATTAATTAAGCACAAAAAAAGCATTCATCCCGCTGAATGATACACACACACGACTATATAGGGTGGTGCGGCATGAGTCACTCGAGGGGGGGGGGGGGGTATACGTTCTGGCATAAAAAGCATCGCAAATTAGATAAGATTAAAATTCGAGTCTTATTAAAACAAAAAAAAATCTCGCATTCCGTTATGTTTGAAAGACGATGGCACACAGACGCCCGGACTTGTCGGCATTGTCTATACGAGATACGCCATTTTTGACGAGTTTTTGGCATAACCTAGTCGTTATTTTTAAAATACCTCGCCGAACAGCTCCTTTCAGCTCGTCGATGAGAGCCCGTTTACTACCGAACTTCATGTTTTTTCAAGAAACTCCACACAAAACATTTTGTCAGGTGGCATGGACGGGGTGGCTAGGGAACGTTTCTCGGAGATCATGTGCCCACCAAACTTTTTCTTCAACCAAAGACATTTTCATAGTTTAGCTCAATGAGTTCCACTCTCTGAGATATCCATGGGTATATAAATTGTATAAAAACGACAATACTTACAAACACCTTGCCGTCAGTCCCGCCATTTCGTAAGACCTCAATGAACTATTACATTTGCATATATATATATATATATATATATATATATATATATAAGTTTATGCCTGTCAACTTGCAAAGCAACCATCAAACCGTACAGTATGGGGATATTGTTATACCAAAAAAGGAAAACGGAAATTACTGCAGTATCGTTAACACTGCTAACAAGTGTAAACTGTTGAAAGTTTCATTGTTTTGTCTGACTCACGTGGGCTAAAAGAACAAATGCACGATGCATAAAACTTAAAGGGCTTGTGAGCGGTAAGCAAGCATAGGTTTTTAAATGTCTTTCTACCATGCCATCGTCATTATGAACGCTATCATTCAGAGTGTTGGCTCACAGACGTACATCATTCCGGCCGACTCCATTTTGCGCTCATCAAGGTACTTGAAGGCATCTTCGGCGTCATCGCTGTTAGCGATTGTCAGCGCGTAGGCCACAATCGCCAGCTCATACGGATCCTCCCAGTTTCGAATGACGTTGAGCTTTTGCTCAAGGTACCGCCGAGCAGCTCCGCGGCAGTCGTCATTCGGGATCCGACCTCACCGCCGAGGTCTTTCACCTGCACGAAGTGCGGAGATCACGTCGTGGAAAAAGTCGAAATAGTTCCATTTTAAACCAGACGTTTCAGTTAGCGGTCAGACACACTCCCAGACGCATCGGGATCGAGGTCAACAAGCATTACATAACATAACAGCCTTGCCTCAGCCTTGAACATCCAGTTAGATTATCCTCTTCCCGCCCCATAATCTCCTTCATTTATTTTGCACAAATAATAAATCGCTCTATAAGCAGGTAGAGAGTGACTCACATACCTCACAGAGCGTGATGAGTACATGCGCGGTGAGCGACACGTTCGTGTACTTCAGACGCTCAAAGTGTCCCTCGGAGAACGAGTTCATCTTGCGGTCGTGCGGATAGATCGACAGCTCGTGAAAGCTTCCCTCGTCCGACTGGGTCGTCAGCAGCCACTCCATACCCTTGCGGATAACCATTGGGTCGATGTAGATGTAGTGCTCCCACTCCTGGAAAGCCGCCCGTTGGAATGTGCGTAGCGCAAATGCCGTCAGCCAGACACTGGGTCGCCGATACCAACGGAATACTGTGAAACTCCCGTCGTCGTTCTGGAACTGTAGTTGTCTCTGGTAGACTGCCAAACAAATGCACATAGATACGCATGTTTAGTAGATAGACGCGTTGCCCCGCTCTGCGAGAAAAAGGCCCGCTTGCAACGCTCGCTTCTTAAACCGACAGTCGACTTTCAAACCCTGAACACGGTGTGAAAATTGTTTAGAAAGCACGTTTTTAACTAATAAGACACACGGACGAAAAACTGAAACGTGCGACAGAAGCCACTGCACCGCGTCAAGCCACTGCACCGCGTCAAGCCACTGAAGGCGTCCAGCTCAATAAGCCGAGCATGTGTACATTATTGCCTAATAGACACAACTTATATCGAACCGCTATGCTAAATTTAGTGTAGCAGTAGAAGCTTGGGCGGCTAGAGCACCGTTCTAAAAAAAGAAACTGTGTCGCTGTTATGCGTAGAATCGAATCCTGCTCAGGTTGAATTCCATCTCTTGCGTGATTGTTAACTTGGGTTAAATATTGTCCCTGTTGTTACATTCTTTGGCTGGAAATGTTGGAACGGAGGAAAATAGGCTTTCAGCATCCAATTAGATTTTCCTCTTTCTTCCTTCCACCCCCCATAATGTCATTTATTTATTTCGGACAAATAATAAACTGCCTACAGGCAGGTATAGAGTCATCCGCAACAACAACAACGGAGATATACTCACGCAGGTTGAGGTAGGTGAACGCGTCTTTCTGCTCGACCTGCTTGTACTGTCCGGTGAGACGCAGGTAGAACAGGGTCCACATGTTGGCGGCGAAGTTGAACATGTTCTGTTTCGCCACAGAACGAAGGCTTGTCGACCAGCGTGCTAGCGTTGACTGGCATCGTTGGGAAGGGCCGGGCCAACGACATCGCCGACAATGGACACCGTCGCCCGGTTACTGCCGAAGATGTAGAGCCGGTCCTCCCGGAACGGCAGGATCGGCGTCTCGGTGATGTTCGTGTCGAGGTACTTGATGAGGTAGGCGCCCCTGCGACAGATCGAGCAGCATCGAGATGTGCCGCTCCTGAGGGATGCCGTCCGGCTCGACGAACAACCGTCTTCGTCACCTGGTCTTTGGCGATCTGCGTCTTGGCTTGGATAGTGACGTTGATTTCGCCCCACGCGCACCGGCACAATCGGCATGTACACCTCGAACGACTTGCCAGCTTTCACCTAGTCCGGATATATATGTATATATATGTTTATATGTATGTATATATATATATATATATATGTTTAGACGAGCATTGCCGAGTGTGCAAACGCATTGTCAATGATTAATAAATAATCACAATATATATATATATATATATATATATATGTTTGCCATCAAAACAATGACCGAGATATAAATTGCTCAATCTCGACGAGACACGGTACCCAGAAGGATAAAGAAACTCACAAAGACGAGATGCTGATGTTCGCCGAAACTTGTCTTTGGTCGATACGAGCTGACCAAGCCGAAAGGATCGACGTGTACGAACTTGTAGTCGGGCGAGTTGGCCAGCGTGACAAGCACTTCTGTCTCGTAGAGGCGGTAATTGAAGACCGTGATGCGAACTCCGATCTGTTCTCCGAGTCGGATTTTTGCTGGCATCTCGACCGTCATGTAGAATGGTTTCGCGCTCGAAAACTTTAGTGCAACACATGAATACACACGCGGACAAACACATAGGAAGACACGTTTTAAATCGTGTAAATGTTTAGTCATTTTATGATATCTTGTTTATATGAACAAGAATCGATTGTATTTCTGCAAGATTAACTCGTCTAGCTTGTCGAATTAGCCGAAAGACACATCGGTTCTTACTGCCTATTGCAATACCACATCAGCGCCATTGTACTACGCACCCCTATTAGGTATACTAAAGGCACCTTTTATGTTTATATTCATAACATAGCAACTATCTATGAGTTTTATATACCATTCCTTGTGGAATATCTTTTGAATCAGATGCGCTCGCTGTGTAGTATATCATACAGCGTGCTGCTGGCTTCGTATATAGTTTTATATTATTGCTATGGTATCATTATATGTATTTTAACAAACATCTCGTCTGTCCTGCATTCATACGATTAATTGGGTTATCACGATGGTTGTGTGTGCATTAATGATTGGATTGAACTAATCAATTATGTTGATTGAACTGCAACTGATCAACCCAGGCGCTTTGTAATATTTTGTATTCGCCGATTCTGGTAAGTCTGCTGTGGCTATTCGTCACTAAACAGCCCTAACGTTTAGGGTGGGGGTACCAAGAAAAAACGGACGTGGATCTTTCAGGAAGAATAAACCTGTTAAATAAAAAAAACAACAACAACAACAAGGTTCAGCAAGCTTAGCGAAATGGAGGGGGGTAGGCGAAAGCATATGACCGAGAAATGATGTTCGCTCACCGAGATGGGTTTGGTAAGGATGCCAAAGCCTGTGGCTTCGGTCATGCCAAATGCCGAGATCATCCACTGGGTGGGCACGTCCGGTACGGGCAGCGTAAAGATGTAGCGGCCCAGCGAGCCGATGTTGATGTCTTTCCACAGCCACGCGTTCGTGTACTGCAGCAGGTAGCGGTTGGTGCGGAACATGCGGAACCGACGCACGTCGATCGCGTCGTCCGGACACGAGGTCTCGTCCGACCCGTCCGAGCAGTCACGGAACCGTCGCAGCGGCGTGACGCTGGGTAGCAGGACCCATCGTAACAGCCCAGATAGCCCGCACGTGACGTTGCACTCGTCACGCACTCGGGTCACGCTTGCGTCCGTAAACACCACCAGACCGGCATACTGCGCAGATTCACAAGCCACACGATATATATATATATACATATAATCCAAACATGGTTTTGTTACATTCTGTTGTCCTTCGGACTTCCTCAAGATTGAATTTATTATATATATTATATATAATATATATATATATATGCAGACGTGGTTTATCTAACGGAATGCATTGACAACAATGAAAATCTTCAGCAATAAAATGTTGAAGAAGATTAATCAAACAACGAGGCAGAATCACGCTTGTCAGAATTCAAGGAACGCTTTGCGCTTTACCAAAAGTAATCCCAAGGATATTCACCATCACGGTAACTTCTATACAGCATTGAGAGAACACCGAGCA